>JAMXBB010000002.1:126270781-126447579 GCA_024138015.1 Lumnitzera littorea
TAGCCTTGTTCATTAACCGCTCTCTAACTGCTAGTGCCACTCTTTTATAAATACAAGATCATTACCCAACGGTAAATTACTTGATACTTTACATGCTTAAGCTTGCTAATTGCTCTCAAACTCTCATACTCTCTAGATATCAGTAACTGACTTAAGTATTGGAGCAGTCACGCCGGACAACCCCTCAATATTCCCTCATTGTGCTCTCTTTTGCGAGTCTCACCACTCATGTGGAGTATAATTCTTCCTTAAACAATATCGGCAAAATCCTTGAGACATGTGTATATAAGAATTAAATTGATAGAAAATATCATGTCAAAATTGATAATATTATAATAATAATATTATAAAATAAATCTGATATGGAATATGTATTTTGGTAATTATATGAAAAACGTAAGTTAATCTCACATGGAGAGCAAATTCAGTAGTTAAACTAAGAGTATAATGTATCACACGGAACAGAATACTGGTTAGGAACTAAATAAAAGATTTAAAAAACCCAAATATAGTTGGATAAATTTCACATATTGGTTTGGAAGGAGTTCCTAAGGTTTACTTATAAAAATCGTAATCAGAAATTGAATTTGAAGCTAATTGAGAAACTAATTAGACATTATATTCATTCGAATTAAAGGTAGTTAAACCCTGTGAAATAGGTTAGAAGGTGTTCTTGAGATTTAAGTTTAAAATGAAACTAAGAGCTTGAATAAAGGTTGGGTATATAGGGTGAATAGGAATTGGATTAGTGTATAATTCAAAAACTCTTACATCCAAAACGTGGTAGGATAAACTTAAATGATAGATTAATGGCTAGGCTAAGGCTTGTGAATAAAACTATAATTAGAAACCGAATCAAAACCTAACCTAAAATAAGGATAATTTTAAGAGACATAAAACCTGAATAATTAGATATAATAAAACCCTAAATCAAAGATTATATAAAGAGTTATAGGATAAAGCCTCTATGAGATAATTATATGAATACTAAAACAACCTCTGTATTGTAGAGACTATCTATAAGCCCTGTAATTGAAGAATCGAATTTAGTACATAAAGTTTAGGGCGATTGGTTAAAAGATTCGATTGAGCTTAAATTATAAAACAAAGCTAGAAATATTAATAAAAGTGATTCTATAAATTTGAATTTAGGAAAATAAGTAATAAAATAATAGAATATTATAATATAAAATTTTAAGTATATTACTCATTATTTATTGAAAACGCGTAAAATGAGTTCTGATAACTAACGAGTAGCTAAAGATAAATTATATGCATACTAAAAATCGTAGAATAACATAAATAATATTTAAAAATATTTACTTGTACTCCTCTTGTATTTATGTGTAGGTAAAAATACATAAAATTACCTAAAATGCTTGAAAAATGCTAGAAAATACTAAATAATTAAATAAAATAAAAAATCAAGGAAAATAAGAAAAAAATCAGAAAAATGGGGAATGATCCAAATCTAGGTCATGGCAAGTTGGGGGAAGAAAGAAAAAATCTAACTAATTAAAACAACCCACTTGTAAAGTCAATTTGGAAGAGGATAAGGCAATTGTCAACTCAAATTAATACATAAAAAATTCCTTAGAGCTCTATAAATAGTCAAATTTCTTCATAAGCTCATTTGGACAGTTTGTGAAGTGAAAAAATTAGAGATAACTGAAACAAGAGAGAATTGGGGCTTTTCCAAAAAATTATAAAAAAAATTGTGCAATTAGGGCAATTGGACCAAACTCATAACCCACCACCAACTAGAACCAAACTGCCACTACCACCACATCCCACACTTACTACCTGGACCGGCCAACACCCTTAGGACCGCCTTTGGTAGCTAAAAGTCTAATAGTTAGGTAAGTCCAGATTCAGCCTGATTTTTTGTAAATTATTAAAATTATTAATTTTATCTAGAAAATTATGAATTTTATTATTCTGATGTTTTATTCTATATAGATTTAGGGAAAAATATTTGTTAGATTTAATTAAATCTAAAAATATATTGTGCTTAAGAAACCATACAAAACTAATTATATTTCGATTTAGAATTAAATAGCCATAGGAATGTAATTTTGAGCTCAATTTTTTTGTATAGACTACTTAGGTGATATAAAACAGTGCTATGAAGCCATTTTTTAGAAATTAATTTTTGAAAATTTTAAGTGATTTTCAAGCCTTTAAAATACGTATATAATTAGGGATTTTGAGGTTTAATTAATAGTTAATTGAATAATTACTGATTTAATATATAATTAGGTGTTTTAAGGTTTTCATATCTGATGCGGTATAATAATTGTGTTATTTAGGGTATTGGATATGATTATTAGGGGTATTATGTAGTTAAATATATAATTTTAAGAATATGTGAAATTGGAATTATAATAACTGTGAAATAATAGGTTAAAATGGATAATAGAATAATAATAGTGAAATATATTAAATCTAGTACGAAACATAAATTTAGGTAATTATATGAAAAATATAAAATTTTCTTACTTCGGGAGTAAATTCAGTATACTAATAAGGATTAGAGTTTACCAAGTAGAATATAATATTGATTTAGGACCAAAAGTGATAATTAGAATATTCGAGCCTAATGTGATTAATTTCACATTAGGATTCAGAATGCATTTTTAAGATTTACGTATAATAACCGTAATTGGAACTGATTTAGAACCTAAATCAGAACCGGATTAAGAAATTGAACCCTAAACTAACATAAGATGAATCGGTAATAAATAATATGTATATATACAAAGAATTAAGTTAAATCATAACCTAGAGCTATATATATCATCAAAATATAAATACTAAAAGCATATTTATATTATAGGACACACGCAGACAGGTTGATCTACGATAAGTGAGTGAACGAACCAAGGATTCCAAGTAAATTGAGTTTAATATTTCATTGTATTTTGGAGTACTTTTTTAAAGTACTCAGAGACTTTAGATTGTATTTGACTATATTTGAAAGTAATTATGTACGTATGTGCTTAGGTATCTGATTTTGTATTGTATTACGTGTTATACTTGGTGATTGACGTAAATGGAATGGTGTGAAATTATTTAATCACCCTAAACTGTACCTAATTATAACTGACCTAAATTCCAAATTAAACATGCATTGAAACCGTTTAGGGGATTATTAGGGTTCTCCAATCAAACACTGACACCTTCATAAAATATAGCGTTGGATAGCATAATGGTTTTTTCCTCATTCTTAGTTGAACTAAGTGACAGGAGAGAAGATCACGGTGAGGATGAGGGCATTGGTTTGAAGGATAATCTTGGGAGAAGCGATGTCTCCATTGTATAAACCTGAGTTTAGTTGTGAGCTGTTACATAAAAATGAAAACTCCTCAACCCGGATTAAAACGGGTGAAATTGCTCTGATTTCATAACAGATCAAATTACGTTGTGTGATGGCACTTGCTTATTGCATTACATATAATTCATTGTTTGATAACCTTATTTGTATTTGTCATGTCTCCAACCTAACTTACTGAGTTGTGGTTACTCGTACCCATATAGACTTTCTTGCAGGTTCTGACTTCCGACTGATATGCCGCGTTACAATTATCCCGATGTCAATTCTCTTTTGAAGCTATAGGGAGTGAGGATCAACCGGCCGAACGATTTAGTTCTTTAAGGTCTTGTTAGTATTTTTAGGTTATGAACTAATGCAAATATGTAAGTTAGTAAACTGTTGTAATATGTAAAATCTCTTGGGATTTCTACGATAATGTAAATATATATATATATATATATATGACATAAGGTTCTAGTTTCTTTTTTTTTGTAAATTCTAGCTTAATTCTTAATTGAGCCGTTTACTTTAAAGCGAGGAGTAGTAGACACCTTGTGTAAATTATATTTATGATAGGGATCGTGAGGCAATTATTATCATAGGTTGATTTACACAATAGGACTATTGTGACTCTACGGTTTTAGGGCGTAATATTATCTGTGAGGGCCAATCACAAATTACACCGTAAGTGAGCAAGCGAGATATCTAGGTAAGTTTAAGATTGATACATAACTATATTTCGGAGTATTGTTTCATAGTACTCGAAGGCTTACGATTATACTTATTTGTGCTTGTAGATAGTTTGATTGTACGCATACTTGTATGTATATGTTCTTAAATGTATTGTATACTATTGGCTTACAGTACTGGTTTACAATTGTTTAGTCTTTGCATGATATGGATTGATCACTTTAACTGGAATTAATAATATATAGCTTACAAAATTCACTAATAAGGGGAAATGTTTAAGGTTCTTTGACCAAATATTAACCTCTTCAAAAGGAATAGTATTGGATAACATAAAGGTCCCTTTTTCATCTTTAGTCAAACTAAGTGATAAGAAAGGAGGTCGCAACAGTGGCAAAGTCAATGGCTCGAAGGTAGTTGCGGGAGAAGCGATATCTTCATTGCACAAGCTTGGGTTTAGTTGTGAGCTATTGATATATACGCTAAATTTCTCAACCTGAATTAAAGTAGGTTTAATTTTTCTAATCTCATGACAAACCGGATATCGTCTTGTAATGATATTCGTTTGTTGCATTGCATATAAATAACCCTGTATGTGCTTTATGTGTAGTCTTATGTTTCCATCATAACTTACTGAATGGTTGATTACTTACATTCCTATAGATGATGTTGCAGGTGCTGGTTAAGAAATAACTTTATAATTATCTTGAAGCTAACAACTGTTGAATCATACAGAGTAAGGATATAAAATTGAGGATTGGTCACACTCTCTAAGTGAAGGTCTTATCTTTAAATCTTTTCATATCAATTTATGTATTACTTCAGTAAAGTAGTTACTAAATTTTGTAAACATTACTTGGGTTATTTAAATCTTAGTATGTGTTTTTCATGTTTTTTGTAGGTAATTAACATGTTTAATTTATGAACTGTTTACTTTAAAGCGAGTTAATTGTAGATATCTTATGTAAACCGGGTTTAAGATAATGGCTATTATATCCTATAATGGTTTATACAACAGGACTGTTATGATTCTACTGCTTTGGGGCATAACATAAACTACCATAAACAAATATCTGTATTTGAGAAGCATTTTCAAAGGATTTTATAGTCATAAACATAGATATACCTCTTAACTTATAGTCTATATTGACAAAGTATTCTCAAAAGATTTTATGTTGCTATATGCAATTGTATATTATTGCGAGACATTACTATAAGTCTTAAATATAAGCTATGTAACCGTAGAATCGAACTTAGTACATAGAGTTTAGATTGATCGGCTAAGGGATCCAATTAAGCTTAAAAAGTGACTCTATAAGTTTGAATTTAAGAAAATAAATAATAAAATGATAGAATATAAAATTTTCAAATTTCAAGTATATTTTTCATTATTTACCGAAAATGCATAAAGTACATTTTTATAATTAACGAATTGCTAAAAATAAATTATATACACATTAAAATTTATAAAATAACATAAATAATATTTAGGAGTATTTACTTGTACTCCATATGTATTTGCTAGAAATTTTCTAAATAATTAAAGAAAAATCAAGAAAAAAATTAGAGAACTGTAGAAGAATCTAGATTTAGGTCGTGGTAGCTAGGGAATAAAGAAAAAAATTTGGCCAATAAAATTCAAACACTTGTAAAGGCAAAATGGAAAGAGATAAGACAATTATCTTATCTAATTAATGCATTAAAATTACTTTAGGGCTTTATAAATATCAAAATTTTTACAAAGACTCGTTTGATTAGTTTTAAATCTTATAAAAATAAAGAGGGTTGAAATCGAGAAAGAATTAGGGTTTTATAAAAAAATAGCAAAAATTCTATACAATAAGAGCAATAAGGCTGAACCCATACACCACCATCGCTTGGAACCAAACCACCACCATCACCACCACCAACCTATGCTTGGACTGGTTGATACACTTGAACCGGCATTGGTGGTCGAAAGCACAAGAGACCGGTGAGTCTAATTTTCCAGCCGATTTTTCAAAAATTATTAATTTATTTCAGAAAATTATGAATTTTATTATTATGATGTTTTATTATATATAGATTTAGGGAAAAATAGTGATTATGCTTAATTACATTTGTAGATATGAGGTGCTTAAGAAATTAAGCAAAACCAAGCGTGTTTAGAATTAGAAATAAATAGGCTTAGGAGTATAGTTTTGAGCTCAAATTTTTTCTGTAAACTACTTAAGTGATATAAGATAGTGCCATGAAGCCCTTTTTCTAAAATTAATTTTTGAAATTTTTAAGTAATTTTTTAGCCTTAAAATGATGAGAAAAATGAGCAATTTTGGATTGATTAAGTAATTAATTGACTAATTACTGGTTTAGAGGGTAATTAGATATTTAAGGATGTTGATTTTTGGTGTAGTAACATAATCATAGCACTTGGAGTATTAAATGCAATTATCATGGGAATTATGTAATAAATATGGATTATTTGATAATATGTACAATTAGAATAATGATAATTATAAAATGTTGGGTTAAATTGAAAAATATAAGGATAATATTAATATGTATTAAATTTGGTACAAAACTTAATTTTAGATAATTATATGAAAAATGTAAAATTTTCTTATATCAAGAATAAACTCGGTACACTGATTAGGATTAAAGCGTACCGAGTGAATTAGAATACCGAATTAGGACTTAGCATAATATTAGGATACTTGAGCTTAATGCAATTAATTTCACATTAGAGTTCAAAACATATTTTAAGATTTACTCGTAATTGGGACTGATTTAGAGCCTGAACCGGAATCAGATTTAGAAACTAAACCTCGAACTAACATAGAACGAATCGTTATATCAAGAGAATTGAGTTAAATCAAAACCTAGAATGTGTATCATTAAGGTATAAATATTAAAAAGCGTATTTATATTATATGATATACGGAAGCGAGTCAACTTGCAATTGATTGAGGAAGCGACTAAGGATTTCAAGTAAGTTGGGTTTAATACTTCATTGTATTTGTAGTACCGATTTAGAGTACTTAAAAACTTAGGATTATGTATGATTATGATTGTAAGTAATTTTATGCATGTGCTTGCGTATCTAATTTCATGCTGAAATCCGTGTTGTGGGTAATGACTGTTATGAGTGGATTAGTGTGGAATTATTTGAACACCTTAAATCAAACTTAATCCTAATCGACCCTAATACCTTAATTTGTTATGCATTGTAACCCTTTAAAAAATTATTAAGATTTTCTAACCAAATACTGACACTTTCGAAAAAGATAACGCTGGATAGTATAATGGTCTTTTTCTCATCCTTAGCCTAACTAAGTGATAGGAGAGGAGGTCATAGTGAGGATGAGGGCATTGGTTTAAAGGTCAAGTCTAGGGGGGAGCAATGTTTCTATTGTACAAACCTAGGTTTGATTGTGAGCCGTTGCATTAACGGAAACTTCTCAACTCGGATTAGAGCGGGTGAAATAACTCTGATTTCACAACAAACCGGACCACATTGTGTGATGACACTTATTTGTTGCATTGCATATAATTAATTGTAGATAATCTTGATTGTACTTATATACTTTCATAAGTCTCTAACTCAACTTACCGAGCTGTAGTTGCTCATACCCATATAGACCTTTTTGCAGGTCTTGACTTCTGATTTGCGATGCCATGTTACAACTATCCAGAGGTAAGATTTCTTTTGAAGCTATGGGGAGTGAGGATCAACTGGCTCAATAATCAAGTTTTTATTTAAGGTCTCACTAGTATCTTAGGATAAAGAACTAATATATGATATGTAAATTAGCTGGTTGTTATATTATGATGTAGAATTTCTTAGGAATTCTACGGTAATGTACATGTAATTATATATATTAACTTAAGGTTTTAATCATTACTGTAAATTTTAGCTAAATTGTTAATTGAACTGTTTTCTTTAAAGCGAGGAGTCATCAACACCCTGTATAGATCATATCTATGATAAGCACTATAAGATTAGTTACTGTTAGAGGTTGGTTTACACGATAAAACTATTGCGACTTTACGACTTCGGGGCTTAACAATTATAAGCATATATATATATATATATGTTATTATATAAGGATAAAGGTTATTTATATACATACAAGTTTATACTTATAATTTGATAATTGTCTCCACCCGTTATCCTAGTTCAAACATAGGTACATATATATCCAAATATATGTAATGGTATTATTTTGAAGTGAAAATACCTCTTTAATTTGTATTTACAACCCAATCTATAATTATGTTTTTCTTTATACAATATAACCACTACTTTTAAAAGTTTCCGTAATTGCCTATATAAATAATGTATCGTGTACTATAAACCATACCTTTCTAATTAGTTTTATGACTTTTAGAGAACTTCTCAATGTGTAAGTTATAGTTTATAGAATGTTCATATTGTTATATTAATATATGTAAACAAGGATATATAAAAAGTTCCATAAGTTATTGCTCCTATGTCATTGATAGAAGATTTTTTTATTGATAACAATCAATTTATAAATGGTTTGATATAACTATATATGATGGAGTTATATAAGCATAATAAAAAACTTAAATACTAACGAAAAGTGATTATAAAAAAGAAAAATGGTATATTCATAAAATATAATTATTAATTCCGAAATGAGGGATTTTACAATTGCTAAAATTGTAAAATAGAACCCTCTAATTTAATTATTATATGTAAGCCATACGTAAAATTTCAAAAAAGAATATATATATATATAACAATAATAAAAATACATTGTGAAAAACATATATAAGAAATGTATGAATAATCATATCTTGCTATGGGAGATGGTTTAAATGAATTTTGTAACCATATGATAACCTATTAAACACTAATCCAATTATAACGTAATATATATACATATATATGTATGTATCTACGTATGTTTGAGATGTGTTTATATATATATAGCTTAAGAAATAAATAATATTATATAAGAAATCAATTAAAAAGGCAATTCGAGAATTTGCTAAATACATCCTTTTTGGGAATTGACAAAGTTTTAGAAATCTTACTAAGACTAAGATTTACTTAAGAATAAAAAAAACTCTAACTAAGGCCCCAATGTAAAATAATAATAATGATGATGATGAAATAAGATAAAATCTAATTTGAGATTCAAACTCTAAAATTAATTGTCTCCCATAAGTAATTGAAAGATAATAAAGCTAGGTAACTAAATTTACCTTTCAATAAAGAAATAACCCGTCTTTTTTTTTTTCACTACACATGGAATTATAAAAAAAAGAAGCCTTAATCTAATTTTATACCACTTTTCTTATTTCTAACCTTCTAATTCTTTTATTTTTATTTCTATTCTTCTTTTTTCTCATCTAACTATAACCGGTGATAAGCATACTACTGAAAAGGACTAAACTAGTTCCCCTACCTAAACTTAAAAGTCATGTGTCACATCTCTCACAATATCTCTTCTTCTTTTCGTGAATCCTGTAATATCCCTTCACATTATGCAAAAAGAATTCTTTCAATCCAGCAAGAAATCCAAGAGAGTACTGAAAATCTATTATATCTCCTTTGTTTGAAGACTCCTTCTTTAAGCCACTCTTTTGCCATTCTTGTAGCTCCTTTCCTACTATTCTTATTATTCTTCTCGATCACTGCTTCCTCACTTCCTTTCCCACTTTACTACTTTCCCTCTTTATTTTCTTCCTTGAATCTTATGTTGTATAGTCAAGAAATAGATACCTCCCATCTATTTCCTTATACAAAACCGGCCACCCTTATCCCCAAACCAACCACAACATGACCACACTCTCACGAACCTCAATGCGTACCAAAACAGCAATGTAACCACTAATGACTAACCACTGGACCACTACCAATTGCTACTGTACGATCACATACCCCTTACTAAGACCAATACGAAACTGTAAAAAGTTCATCGTAGAGAAGTGGCAGTAAATGCTATAGCAGAACAAAGCTTCGATGATTTGGGTAAGTCATCGAGTCAACCCTATTTCTTCAACCCATTATACTGTAGTATAAATCTCTATTCCTGATTTCTCTAACATTTTGGCAATGTTTTAATTCTGGTCACTTTAGTTCTTCTCTTCTCCCCTAATGTGAACTGAATTGCTCCTTTCTTTAGCTAATCCATGGGTCTTAACTATCACTGATCGTTTTGAAGCAATAAATCATTTTCTTCGATCTCTGGTGAGTCATTTGTTTTTCTTCTTATTGTGTGGTTCTAATGGCGATTCTCTACACTAATTTAATAATAATTTGACCATCATAACTAAATGTATGCAAGTGGGCTTCGCCTGCAGGCCATCTGTTTAATCTGCATTTTAAACGGGTATGAGTAGAGCTTTTTTATCCATTTAAAAAACGGGTCAAATGAGCTTGACTTGTTTAACTCGTAAGTCAAAGTGGGCCAACTTAGGTTGACTAGTTTAATAAATTTATACTTTTAACCCCCTAGTAAACTCATTTGACCTATTTTTTAAATGAGTTTAGGCCGAGGTTTTTTTGTTTGTTTAAAAAGCGAGCCAAATAAGCTAAACTCGTTTAATCTCATAAACCAAAGTGAATTAGATTAAGTTAACTAGTTTAACCCACTTACACACCTTTAATCATAACTTCGGAGAAGTAGGAACAAAAGAAGTCCCTCCTTGATACAAGAGATTTTATGAACTACCAACTTGACTCGATTTTCATAATCCTTGAATCGGTAATGAATCAAATACATATAAAAGTTAGCTCAAACTTACTACATGTCCTTTATCTTTTATTTGTATACATTAT
Source organism: Lumnitzera littorea (assembly GCA_024138015.1). Taxonomy (NCBI): domain Eukaryota; kingdom Viridiplantae; phylum Streptophyta; class Magnoliopsida; order Myrtales; family Combretaceae; genus Lumnitzera; species Lumnitzera littorea. Next base: position 126,281,572 of record JAMXBB010000002.1, read on the forward strand.
TGTAACTTGAATAATATATTTTATAATGAGATAAATTAGTGATCTTCTTTGAGTAATATTAACTATAGATAATTCACATTAAGTTAATAAAAATATATGTATTTATACTCTATATCCTCTAGGATGAATTTATGAATTAGTTTTTTAATGAATTGATAAATTAGTTGATTCCTTATGGTAGTCACTTACATTATTAATTAGTTCACCCCGCTATTTTCTAGAGTAGTTAATCTAGTAGTCAAATCGGTAATTATTAATCTCGTAATCCTATAACATATTAATTAGTAGCATTACATTGAATGACAAAGTCGATTATCTTATGTAGATAATAGGATCCTATATACTCTATGATTTGTGTAGCCAATATATGTATATATATATATGTGTGTGTGTGTGTGTGTGAATATCAAAACAAAATATTTCAATGCGTTTTACATATGTGTGTATATGTATTTTTGTATTAAAAAAAAACTAATAAATACCCCTAATAGGTTGCGTATAGCATGTATGTATGATGTCATATAGACATAATTGCTTGTGTTAAATTACCTAGGAAAAACTTAAGGATTTATATAAGTGTAATTTCCTATATTAACTTGTTGGGATTGTATGTTCTTTTTGGGAAAAGTTTTTTTTCCATATATTTTTATTAATTTATGGTTTGACTATTTAAAATGTTTATTTACATATATATACATTAATCTATATAATAATAATAATAATAATATATTTCAATTTTTAAGTCATGAATGCACAATTGTCATCCATTTATTTGCTAAGAAACACCATATGGATAAATTTCAAACCGACATGTTTGGATGGATAACATAAAGCACGCGAGAAATAAATTTGGGGAGAGCAAGATTTAGGTATATATTATATAAATATATATACTTATAACGATGAATAAAGATTATGAACATTAGATTAGTTAGATGCTAATATTGTTTAATGCCACAAATAAGAATTAGTGCTCAAATTCATAAAATCAAAGGTTTATCCACTCTTTAATTAAAATTAGTGAACCTTATATTGAGGGTGACCTTAATCCTGCTGTTAGGAAAAAAAAAACAACAACAATGAAAAAAAGGAAACAAAGAGAGAGAAAAGAAGGAGAAAAGAGAGAAATTTTAACATTATATCCTAAAAGTATCCATAAAATCGAACAACTGAATATTTAGGCCCAATCTAAATTAAGTAACATAATTTGTTGTATATATAAAAAAATATTGTTAATTAATTGGTCTATTTAACCACATAATTCATTAAAGAACTTGACCCAACAAATTAACCAACATTATATTACTTTAGAGTAAAACTTGATGCTTTCAGCTTTAAATAACTATTTATTACTAGAATTAGAGTTGAAATAAGTAAGCTATGTTCAATGGAAGTTTGAATGTAAACCCAGAAAAAGAAAGCGAACCTACCTAGTTAAATTTAGTTTATTTTTGTCATAATAATAGATATTTAATTACCTGTTATTTGCCTAAGTAATATGACTTTAAGCATGCCTCTAGTATTACTTGGTGGAGGAAAAGTGACTTAATTATTGAATTCATGCTATTCCCAAGACTATATCAAGTGAGTAATAATTCAGGTAAGGGGGTTTTAATGATTTCCTATTTACTTGTTGCTTGATATTTGTGTGTTGCTTATTGGTTGATATTGATTGTCTGTCGAATGATTGATTGCTGTAAGACCCACAATTAGCTATCCAAAGTTTGACTTATAGAATTTAGGGCAATCGGTTAAAGATTCAATCGAGCCTAAATTATCAAATAAAGTTAAAAATATTAGTAAAAGTGATCCTGTAAGTTCGAATTTAAAAACATAAAAAAATAAAATAAAAGAATATAAAATTTTCAAATTTTAATTATATAACTCGTTATTTATTGAAAATACGTAAAATGCATTCTGATAACTAACGAATCACTAGAAATAAATTATATATATACTAAAAATCATAGAATGATCTAAATAATATGTAGAAATATTTATTTGTATTATATATGAATTTACATATAGATAGAAATATGCGTAATTACTTCAAATACGCAAAATGTGTTAAAATAATGCTAAATAATTAAATAAAATTCATAATTAATTAAGAAAAAATAAATAAAAATCATAAAAAATAAGGAAATGGCAAATTAGCCAATTAAATTAGAACAACACAAATGGCAAATTAGAAGAAGATAAGGCAATTGTCTAATCAAATTAATGCACAATAATTCCCCAAGATCTCTATAAATACTCCAAATTTTTCAGAAGCTCATTTTGGATGTCAAGAAGCTTAGAAAATTAGAGAGAGTTGAAATTAAGAGTAAATTAGGGTTTTACAAAAATTTAGCAAAAATCTGTGCAGTTGGAGCTTCCAAGGAGAACCCAAACCCAACGAGCAGCTGGGAGTGGATGGCCATTACCACCATACGGTGGTGGTAGCACCCAAGGGGGCTGACACACCCATGGCCACCGACGGTGGCTAAAGCCACCCAAATTGATGAGTTTGACTTTCAACTTGATTTTGTGTAATTTTATAAAAATAGTAAATATTCTTGGAAAATTATGAATTTTGTTATTTTGGAATATTTTAGTATGTAGTTTTTAGAAAAAATATTATTTTGATGAAAATATGTCCCATAACATATGATTCTTAAGAAATCATGCAAAATCGAGTATGTTTCGGTTTAGAAATAAATGACCTTAGGAGTGTAGTTTTGAGCCCAAAATTTTTGTGTAGACTACTTAGGTGGTATAAAACATTTTCATGAAGCCTTTTTTCAAAAATAAATTTTTGAAAATTTTAGATAATTTTTAGGCCTTAAAATGAGGCATAAAATGGGTAATTTAGGGTTAATTAAGTAATTAAATGGATAATTATTGATTTGATGTACAATTATATGTTTTAGGATGTTGAAATCTGATAAAGTATGATACTTGTAACATTTATGGTGTTAGATGTAATTATTAGGGTAATTATATAGTAAATAAGTAATAGGGAAAAATAGTACATTTTAAGTTAATTTGATAATTTAAGGTAATTAGTTTCAAATCTGATTTGGAATGAATTTAGACATTTTGAAATTTTAATTGATGTTAAGAGATGGTAATTAGAGTGATAGAAATATTAGACTTGTATTATGTCCATAATAGGCAATAATACATAATACACAATTATTGAAATATAATAAATAGAAGATATTAGAATAAAAATTAAGATTATATAAATAATAAGAATATATAATAAATCTGATGAAAAACTTAAATTTAGGTAATTATATAAAGAATGTAAAAATTTCTCATATTGGGAATAAATTTAATATACTAATAAGGATTTAAGTGTATCGGATAGAACAAAATACTAACTAGGAGTAATTATGCTATTTAGGATATTTGGAAGTAATGTGATTAATTTCACATTATGGGTTGAAACGTGTTTTTAGGGTTTGTGTATAAAATAATACTTAGAAATCAAACTAGTACCTAACTTAGAAATCGATGCGAAAACTGAACTCGAACCTATCCCCAAATCCAGAAAAATTGTAAAAGATTTGAAAACTTAAATAATTGAACATATTAAACCCTAAGCTAAAGATAACAATAAGTGTTATAGGATAAAAACTAATTTATAACAGTTATATGAAAACTGAGACAATGTTAGTATTATAGGGATAATTGACAATGGCCTTAGCGAGTTAGACCTCTAGTGAGCAAGTGAGGAGTCTAAGTAAGTTGGGATTAATACGTTGCTGTATTTTGGAGACTTGAGATTATAGTTGGTTATGCTTGTTAGATGGTTGTGTACATGTGCTTGATTATGAGTGATGCTATAATTTTGTTTGTTGTTCTGGCTTGTATTGTATGAAGTTATTGATCACCCTAAACTATACTTAACAAAGAGACGACTTGTAAACATAAATCGAATATGCATAGCAACCAATTAGGAGAAACTTAGGATTCTTCGGCCAAATACTGACCCTGTGAAAGGGATAGCACTGGATAGTATAATAGGTTCTTTCTTCATCTTTAGTCAAATTAAGTGATAGATGAGGAAGTCGTGGCAATGGTGAAGTTAATGATTTGAAGGTAGTCGCGGGAGGAGCGGTGTCTCAATTACACAAGTTTGGGTTTGATCGTGAGCTGTTACATTAACGGCAACTCTTTAATTTGAATTAGAGCGGACACAATTTTTATAATCTCACGACGGGCCGAACAACGTCATACGATGGCATCTGTTTGAACATGTATTGCACTTAATACTTTGGTTGATAACCGTGTTTGTATTTGTGGTATAGTTTTAAGTCTCCATCTTAACTTACTGAGCTGTGGTTACTTACATCCTTATAGTCATTGTTGCAGGTGCTAGTGATGAAGTGACCTATAATTACCTTAATGCTAGTAACTGCAGGATTCTGGGGATTGAGGATGTAAACAGAAGACCAAATTTATTCTCTAATTAGATTCATTTTAAAGCTTTTAGCATTAGTTTATAAATTACTCAATTAGATTGTGATTAGATTGCTAAATCTTGTAAATACATTCAAATTAATTTAGTGTGAATATTTATTTTTCTTAAATTCACAAGCAAACAATTTATTTAATTTATAAACTGTTTACTTCAAAGCGGGTTAGTCGTGAACGCCTTGTGTATATCAGGTTTGGGATAGCGGTTGTTAGGCCAACTTTTATCTTAGAATAATTTGCACGGTAGAGTTGTTATAACTCTGCCCCTTTGAGGCATGACAATTGCTTTGCATGCTATCATCCATGTAGTCACCAAAATAACCAGTGATATAAATTATTGGCCTAAATAATCTATATCTATCGTATTTGCTTGATCCCATAGGTATATAAATGGGAGTGTCCAAGCTTTGCCAATTTTTATAGATTGTTCACAAAACACTTCTCAGAAAAATTTTTTTCTAGTAAGTAATGTTTTTATAAAACTTCAACATGATTTGAAAAAGTCAATTTTTCTAAAATCTGTCAGGAGTTTAAAGCTACTTTTTTAAAAAATAATAAAATAAAACCTTCGTATGTGCTCTTAAGAAGCCACTAATAAAAATTTTAAGGCAAAGCAAATGGATCACTGTAAGGAATGGGCTAAGAGCCAAGTTACGAGTGTACAAGATTATGAATACAAAGGATAGGTATATGATATAATATTATTTGGACTGAACTTAGATTGCATGAGGGTGAATATTAAAATATGTGTTCTTTTATTTTTAAGATCTCTACTCCTTTAGAATTATTTTGAACCAATACCCTTTATAATGTTTTGACAACTTAATTTTATTTTTTGGTAGGGGATTTTGATTCTTTGTAGTTTTGGTAAACTGTGAAATATTGGTTTATATAGAATTTTCATATAAATGTACTATATATAAATATATTTTAATTAAAAGTAATGTGCGAATATTTAATTAGAGCTTTACAATCTTTGACTTAGAAGGCTTTCTTTATATTATGAGTGCATATGTGATATGAAGATTTTAAGGTAATTCTTCTAAGGTCCCTTTTGCGTAGTTATAAGTAATGTCTTGGTTATATGAGCTACTAAATAAATATGATGAGAATCTTACTATTCATCAAGTTTAGGATAATGAGACGAGTTAGAAGAAATACATTATAGGTTACCTTCTAGATGATTCTATTTTCTAGAAGTTAGGACTTAATAACTCTTAGTTCGCGGGAGGAGGAAGACGTAGTCAAATGGCCTTTCCAACTTGATGGTAAGCTAACCACAAAATTTGCTTATGCCTAGCTAGTTGTTGAGAAGCATCCATACCTCACAAGAAGGAAATGGGAGTGGATACGAAAACTGCTGACATACCTAAGTACCTAGCTTTTTGTTTGGAGGATTTTACATAATGCACTTGCGACGAGAGACAATATGCAAAGATAGGGGGTTTCGGTTAATATCGTTCTCTTTGTAACAGGGAGTTAGAGATAACATAATATGTTTTTCTTAATTATGAATGGACAAGATCGGTATGGCGTAGGTTGATAATTGTTTTACCATACAGAGCTTTGTCCTTTGGGGATTTGATAACTTGGATTGAAAGAAATACTAAGAAGGTTAAGTTGGACTGGAAACAAACAATCCCTCCAAGGTAAGTCCTCATCCTGGTTGCATTAAGGAACATTTGGAAGGTGCGAAACAACGAGATTTTCAAACAAGAAATAGAAGAGGAGAAGTGTATAGAAAAGATTAGAAGAGAGGCTTCGGAATGGGGCCGTGCATAATAGGAGGAAAAAAGCTGAACCTCAAATATAGAAGCTTACAATTGCGAGAACCATAGGTTGAACGAGGGTGGGTAAAGATTGCAACCGATGGAAGAGTTCTAGAAAGCCAAAATTCTGTTGGAATCGGTGCTATTTGCACGGACCATAAAGGAATGGTTCTTAGGGAGCTACACAAACAAAAATTTGGTCTATCCCCTATGGAAGCAGAACTTTAGGCTATTTAAGAAGGATTGAACTTTGCACATAAGAGGGGATACCTAAAAGTGATTTGTATCTCATACTCTTAGCAAGTAATAGATTGGTTGCATAGTAGCAAGATTGATTTAAACCATTGTCATACCATTCTCTATGAATGTAAGGAGGCTCTGACTCTTTTTAATCGAATCTCTTTATGTAGGGTCGCCCATGAGAATATTACAGCCATTGATATACTTGCTAAGCAATGATTGCAACATTCATCTTCTATGTTTTTTTAGGATCATTTACCTTTTTATGTATCTACAATTTATTTTAAACATAAGAAAGACTTGTTATCGCATGTCAATATTACTACAAGGGAGGCTACCCCCATGAGAGTAGACGTAGGCTGGTTTTGGTCAGTTTGTGTTTGCTTTGTTTTGTAGACTCTTGTATGTAAATTTTTGTTTGTTTTGTTGTGAATATTTCTTCTTCACAAAAAAAATAAAAAATAAAAAACAAAGTATAATAAAGATTTGGGCAAATTACATTAACGACCCCTATAAATTTTCTAAATGACACGAATACCCCACTTTTTCAAAATACAATAGTTATCCCCTACTTTTGCAAACTTGGATGTCGATGCGGTGTAAAAACAAACATGTCATTATCACATCATCGACACGTTAGCATATTTTATTATTTTAGTTATTGAGTATTATTATATATATTAATTAACTAAAGCAATAAAAAATTAAAAAAGAAGAAAATACAATTTTTTTTTTCATATAATACATAAATTTCTAACATATATTATATGCACACACACCTATATTACTAATTAAATAAATTAGAAAAGAGATTTAAACTAGGATAATGAAAAGGATAATACAAAGTCATTTGGTATATTGTGTGTGGAGATTCTTCTCATGGTCTTAGTCATCTTTTGTCAAAGTTAGTATCGCATTTGGTTACTTGATCCCACTTCCTTATGTTTAGAAATCGCATCTCTTGAATTTGAACCCGAACCTCTTTTATTCAAAACAATTCAAATCGTGAATCATCAAAATGATTTTAAATTAAATTATGTCTCTTGAATTTGAGTGCAAATTGTAACCATTTGCTTAAGCCAATTTGATTTCAGCTTGAATTATTAGATTGGTGCTAATGGTAAAGACTAAGTCATTCTAAACAAATTATTGAACCGGTACCAACAGCTCGAATTAATATAAGTTTGTGTGCATATAATATATATTAGAAATTTATGTATTATATGAAAAAATCAGTATTTTTTTCAATTTTCTATATTTATTTAATTTTTTATTATTTTAATTAATCAATATATATATAATTATACTATATAACTAAATAATAAATTATGCTAATGTGTTGATGATGTGGTAATGATATGTCAGTTTTTGTGCCACATCAGTATTCAACCTGGCAAAAGGAGAGAGGAGGTAATTGTTGTATTTTAAAAAAGTGGTGTGTATGTCATTAATTATATTTACTTAAATTTTTCTACGGTCTTATCTATGTTTTTCATAGGATCAATACCATACTTTATTGCACCTTTAATTTAATATTTATCAAATTTGAATTATTAAATTAATTGTATTTTTAATTGTTTAGATTTTATGTCAAAATAATAAATAGGATTGTAGAAATTTGTATGTTTATCCTAAAAATTTTTTAAGTACAATTTTATTTTTTAAATAAATAATGGATGGAGATGTGTGGTGAGGAAACGGCAAAAATCTAGGGTAATTTTTCTGAGCAGCGTGTCACCTTCCCAATGTATAAATATCGTTTGGTGACCCACAGAGAATGTTATATTTACGGATTCGCCCCGTTGCAACTGCACGCCATCGTTTATTTTTTCCTTTCAAATGTAACAGCCCCGCGCAACATCGGCAGTAACAAAAACAAAGCAATTTAATGTATAAAGCCCACCCTCGTTCTCCTATTTCTAACAACCATGGATTCCCCTAAGGACGATAGCATCGACTTCAACATCACCGACAAAATGGAAGAAAATGAAGAAGAAGTCCCAGATTGTTTCCTATGTTGCATCTGTCTGTAAGTTTTTACTAGTTTCTTGTGTTCGATCCGTTAAGATTCGATTTTGGGTGGCGATTTCTGTTTTCTGGGTCTGGCTGGATGGAAATTCGAAATTTTTTTTTTTCCCTTGTGGAAATCATACAAATTGCTTGCTTTTCTGCGCTAAACGCAGGCTTATTTTCAGTTTCCTTATTAAGAATCCGGAATCGTTAATATAATCTTACATGCTTTATGCATTAATATGTCGAAAATTCTACATTGTGGTTGGTTTCTTACTAGTGCACCAAGTTCGCCTGTATTTGATTGATGTAAATTTGAGATTTTTGGTTGCTGAATTTTGCTTTTCTTACTGGCCTATTCTAATTGTCCCGCTTAATCATGTTCCAAGACCGAGGTTCACTAGGAAGCCAAGCCATTTTAGGTGTATGAATTAGTATATGTGGTAGATAAGCGTGGGTAGAGTTGTAGCACCAGATGTATTTTATATTTATATCTGTTAGATTCAGATGATCATGGTCATGCATTTGTGAAGGCCCCTAAAAAATAAAGGGATTTCTCTCAATTGTAAATTTATCCATTCAATAGTGAAGAATATATTCTAATAGAGTATTTCTCTCCATTTTCTCTCTCCAAATTTTTGTGCGTATCTTAATTAGGCCGATTTAATACTTTGATAGCCTTTAGTGTCTAATTGCCGCAAGGTGAGCAAAACTTATGTAACAAGTGGTATTAGAGCTTGAGTTTGAAAGATGAAAGAAATTTCTCCATGGAAAAGCATGTCCAAGTTGTAATGGAGGAGACTGATCGTTGGAGCATCTTATTACCATGCAGAATCCTCGATCAAGGGATATGTTAATGGCACTTGATGTCAGGCTTGATAAGGCAAAGTTGTGCAGTGCAAGGTGAAGAGTGGGTTTGAGGAGTTGTAGGTTCATATTGCGCATGGAGGAAGGACTTCAGAATGAGATGTGAGGGGGTCTTGAACCACACAACGGAGAACCTGGTAAAACGGGACGATACCCTTTAAACGAAGCTATAAGTCTTGGACCTAGGGTGGGTGCCCTAGAAGTCAAGACTAAAACATATGAAGGAAGAGTGGATGCTGTCATTATGACCTTGAGGAAGGAGATTGAGAACCTTAGGGCTATGGAGTAACTTCAGCTTGCTCCTACGGTGGATATGCCTAATCTAGAGTACTTCAAGGAATACAGTCCATGAGGGAAGTAGATGTTTTCAATGGGAAGTTGAGCGGTGCTTTGTGCAGTTGGAGTTATAAACAAAGCTAGTAAAGTACGGAATACAACATTATATTTGAGAGATTCAACTATGGTTTGCCAAAAGAAAAGGGCTGATGAGACTATCTCCTATATGGAGTTTGTGCAAAAGTTTAGGGACTAATTCTCTCCCTAAAATGCCAAATGGGAGGCCAAGATGAGACTTTGCCACCTTATCCAAAAGAGTAGTGAGAAGCAATGTATATGAGAACTTTTGGCCTTATGTAGGAGATATTAGACCTCAATCTAGAAGATGCTCCCCTAGGCCAGATTGGAGTTAGAACAGTGAAGGCTATGTCTCTAAGGTGAAAGCTATTGCTGATGGTCTAGTGGAAAATGTTAAATATCGGATCTTTTACTAATAGTTAGGATAAGGAGGAGGAAGAGGAGAATAAGAGTAGTTGATACACGAGCTACTAAAGAGAAAGGGTGAGATGAAGAAGAAAGCACAATAAATGAGGAAAGATCGAAAATTGAAATGTTAATCTTGACAAGTTTGCATTCTATCACAGAGTGCCAAAGAAGGAATGTTTGATTGCTCTAATGATAGAGGATAAGTTAGATGGAGATGTGAAAGATCAACTTGGTACCCTTTGTTTCCTATATGACATGATATCCCAAGATACCTAGAAGCATAGGGGCTTAATGTGCGTTGAACTCAAGGTGGTTGGAAGGAAGAAGAATGCGACTGCAAATAGGGGAACTTTTTGTTTATTTATTTTCGAGGAGGTGGCTGATGAACTTAGATTAAGGGTGGAAAGAAATAAAGTACTTAAGATAGCAAACTACAAAGAGATTTGGAGACACTTAGTAGTTGCTAAAAATGTGGAATTTAGCATTTGGAAGTTGACAAGGGAGGGAAACAATGAAGGTAGTTCCTATTGATAACTTTGAGCTTGTCATCGGTATGGGATTCTTAAACTAGATTGATAACCGTCATTGTCCTTTGATCCAACTGCATTTGCTTACATCATGGAAAGTCCTGGTGTGTGATACTGGTTACTAAAAGGACAGATTGAGCTACAGAGTTCATTATGGTGGTGCAAATTGTAAAAGAGAAGAGGAGACAACGGTGTTAATGTCACCTAAGGAGGGAAAATAAGTAGTTTTGGTAAGAGATTCACCTCTAGTTGGGGAGATTTTGAAGGAAGCCCAAAACAAAGTAGTACATCCTGCCAGATAGAGGCAGAAACTATTGGAATTTTGGTAAAAGGGAAGATGGGGACATCGGTTGGAAACACGGGCCAAAGTATGGCTATGCACAGAATGAAGGTTGAAGAAGCGATGAGGACATTATCTGGTCGAAAGTGGTCTCCCACTTCCATTGGCTGTCTCACTTCTCTTCTTGGTAAGGCATTGTCTCAAATCTGCTCCTCAACCAGGCCACTAACAGGAGTAACCGGAGTTGAGTGGCGCTTGCAGCAGGGGTCTACTCTGTTTGGAGGGTTCGAAACGATGTCCGCTTGGGGAGCAACCTTCAAAATGCAGATAGTGTAGCTAGATCTATTTTGTATTATACCTCCTTATCCTCTTAGGATTTTGTAAAATTTGAGTGGTTCTATCTAGTCTCTCTTTTTTGTATCGTCCTTTTGGGTTTCCTTGCCCTGTTTGTTATATGGCTGTTATTTTATCTTTTATTAATAAAATTTTTTATTTACTCAAAAAAAGAAGCGATGAGGAGATTGCCATATTGGGTGTTGTTTTCTCGCTTGTGGTTTGGTGGGGGTGAGGGTGTTGCGGTGCCGTGAAAAATAGTTAGAGCCCTAAATTGTGACTCTTTAGTGGCTCAATAAAGAATGACTCGGTCAATTGTGTAATTGTGTTCCAAGACTGAGTTTCACTAGGTAGTTGAGCTTCAATGTACAGACATGATAGGTGAGCATAAGTAGAGTTATTAATAGTAGCGGTAAGCATATTTTATTTATAGCTGATAGATTGAAATTATTTCGGCTATTCATTAATGAAGGCTTTTTGTATATCGAGGGGGTTTGCTATATTTGTAGATCACCCTGTCTATAGTGAAGCGTAAATTCTCCCAAAACATCTCTCTTTACTTATTCTATGTAGAATTCTTTTGTGTTTTGAGCTTTGGGTTAGCACTCTCAATAACTGTTGGAGTGCTCAGGTACTGTACGGGAGTGCTCTTGAGCAAAACTTTTGTGACATACACACTAGAAAGTAGTAGCTTTTCTAAGTTGGGCCGGTTCTGTTCTGTTGAATGGTTTTCCCTATCTAGATTATTGATGAAAGATAACGGGACTGGATGGAGAACAAATAACTGGGTTGGTTTAGTTTAAAATTTAAACCATGTTTGTTGAAATACACTTGAAATTAACCGGTTGCTAGTAGAAAACTAAGTAAATGCAGTAATTGGTTTTTTGGTAGTACTACCTAGAAATCCCATTAGATAAGGAGTGAAAGACAGAAAGACAATAACTTTTGAAGGAAAAACAAGAGGAATATTTGATTAAATAAATCAGATGATGCATTTTCTTGATTTGGTTTAGGCCTTCGAACATGTATGCTTTATACCATCTTTGAGAACCATGCTTTCCAGTCCTGTCCTCAATCAATTGATAAAATTAGAAAAATGGAAAATATTTGAGAGAAAATTGAAAGTGCAAGCAGGATTACTTTCTTCTTCTTTAAATAGAACAAAATAGTGGAAATTAGGGGGTATAAAAATTAAAAAAGGTAGTTCTTTTTTTTTTCCTTTTGCTCTTTTGGTTTAAGAAAAAACAGCATACCGGTCAATTTATAAGATCGAGATTTATAACTGGAAGAGCTATAACCGCTCATGCTTTGTTGTTATTGTGTTAGTATGCTCTATAGCCATCTGTAGTACTCCTAGGTAGCACTTAATATGTTTTTCTTGTTTTGTACCTTTCTTTGCATTAACTTTCTTGGATTTTTACATGAGTACCGTGTGTCCTGCATGTCTGTTGGAAGAGAACTGCCTTCCCATAATCCTAGTTCCTCTTGTTCGTTGTTGGTTCTTATGGCTATATGAAAATATTTGCATATTTGGTTGCTTTGTAACTCATTTCCTTGTGCACATGCACACATATATATGCACATGATTATTAAAGCTTCAGGAGTTGCGCGCATGATTATTAAAGCTTCAGGAGTAGATACTATAGTCATAATATTGTTCATGCTTTCCTTCTCAAGCATATTTTATTTTCTGTTAGAGCTGCCAGAGGCTAGTTTTCTCCTTTTTCTGGTATTAATTCTTTTTTGTCCCCTTGGCTGTAGGGATCTGCTGTACAAGCCTATTATTTTGTGTAAGGCCTTTGAGTTTATAGATGTATATGTGGAAGTGCTTCCCAAATTTCCTTCATACTTTGTCGAAATTTTCCTCCTCTTGCAGCTTGTGGTCATATGTCTTGTTTCTGGTGTGTCCATGGATCAATGAATGGTGCACGTGAGTCCAGTTGTCCAATTTGTCGGCACCCATATCTTCACTTCCCGAGCATTTGCCAGATGCTTCACTTCTTGCTCATTAAGATGTATCCCATTGCATACAAAAGGAGGGAGAATCAAATGATGGGTACGTAAGTTGACCATTCCATGTGGTTCTTGTTTTACTTAGTTGTCCATGTGTCCATGTAGATACACTTTTTCCTTCCATATAGATGCTTTGAGGAAGAAGAAGTATGTTTTCATAAAGATAAAAGGTGATATTGATTGTCATATGGGGGGAAGGTTTGACTTCACCAATCAAGGAAATGATATTCATGATTGTCCTCTTTACTATACAACATTAGCTTCCAGGAATTTTATTTTTGATAGTTAGTTTTTGGAAATTTTGTAGTGCATAGACTATGTTCTAAATTGTTTTCGTAGCAAATAAGTGTTAAAAGGATAAAAAATCTCTATTGATGGCCATTGTTAGAACTGGGATGCCTTCCCTTGATGAGCATTTGTCAAATGTGGTACGTGCATCAGTATTGCAATCAGATCGCTAATCTGAAAGTTCATATCAAAATTTTGTAGTTATGGATCTCAGTAGCTTTGGATATATGCTTGATTGAGTCTTGAGGTGAAGTAAACTGTTGAATTGAAGTAGTTGTTATTAGCTGTTGTGATGAATTATTTTGGAGTACTGTGATGCAAAAATTTGTATGTTGGCCATAAATTGATGGAGTTGCTTTTACATTCAGCTATTGCGGTTTATGGTACAAATATGACAAGTTATGGATCTTTTAGGCAGTAATTTTTAATATTTTTAGGCAGCACATTGGTTATACTTTGTAAACTTAATGTACACTTATTTAGGTCCTCATAATGTCCATCACCATTAATATTGAGATAATTTTTGCCTTCGTATTCTTTTATCTCCACCATGAGCTGGAGTATGGTCTAAAGACTCATTTTGCTTAGCAAGTGTTAATTTATGCTTCTTCCTCATGTCAATTATATCTAAATAACCCACTAAAACAATTAATTACAAGTTAGACAAGTGGCATTTAGATCACAGGCCATTTGTAATCTTATTTGCACTAGAACTCTTGGGGAAAAAACAGATGTCTTCCTTATGGTAATGCTAATTGCTAACAACATAGTTGGCAATAATAGCATATTGAGTCTTCCATAATACTGTCGAAATTTTTTGTTCTCGATCTGATTTCCCTCTCTGAAGAGAATTTTACGATAGCAATAGTGGCCTCAGTGATAAGTATCTTGATTTCAGAGCTGACAGTTGACTGTTTCATCATATGATGAGGAAAATCCTTGGATAAGTCATTTCCCTTAGAAAGCTTGGGTAAAAGATTATGAGTCGCTTAGTATGCTAAAATATGAAGGAAAAAAGGAAGTGTCTAAAAGTTTGAATTTATAAGGAGGAGAGCAAACTCAATGGAGATGAATTTTAAAAAACTACCTTGTTTAGATCACTTCGAGGGTTGAACTTGCATGGATCTTCATCTCTGCTTGACCTCATTTTTTTATGGTAAACATTTAAAAGAACTACCTTAGTATTAGCTGTTCAGATATGAGATGATAGATGTTGGTTATGTGGCTTGACATGACCCATAATCTTTCTGTTCTGCAGAAGAAGAGAAGAGAATGAATATTTTCTCTCCACAATTTGATGCTCATCCATGGGATCCACACCCAACAGTAAAGGCGAATTTTGACAACTCTTCACAAGCAATTATGGTCCACAACCTGGATCATAGATCCTCCAAAAATTTCTCTCTTCATGCAGAAAGTGGGCATTCAGAATCAGGCTCAAGGCTCCAGAGTACCAGCTCTAGTGGTCCTGACCAAGATCCTGAGCAATCGTCTAATATGTGTACTATGGCTCCTGAGCAAAAGAGTGTATCACTTACAAAGTCAAATGAAAGTTGCAGGACAGTCATGATTTCTGATTTGCTTTGTTCTGCATGCAAGGAATTGCTTTTCCGTCCAGTTGCCCTCAATTGCGGCCATGGTAATCTTCATGCAAGATGGGTTGGGTGTATATGTGGGAACTATCATAATAGGTTTTCTTTTTGTTTCAATTGTTGATTTCTTTTCCAGTATATTGTGAATCATGTATCATCCATTGGGAAAATGGCAAGCTCAAGTGTCAAGAATGCCAAATTCTCCATCCAGGGGGATTGCCAAAAGTTTGTTTAGAGGTTGACCATTTTGTGGAGGAACAACTTCCTGAAGAATACAATCGAAGGAAATCTGCTATTCAACCTAGACGAAGTTATGCAGAGAATCCAAGCACTGAAACTGGTATGCTTTTGTAGCTTAGCTCTTTTATGGCAGTTCAAAATTTATTGGACAGTCTTCATATTTTTTTATTTACACAGAGTCTTTTGTTGCTATTAATAAATTTTTTTTAATTTACCCCATTCACTTTAATGGTTATGTGAAAACTGTCAGATTTGTGAAATTCTAAATTTTTAGTAATCACAGTAATGAAAATATCTGTGACCTGTAACTACTTTAAACTAGATATACTCTATTGAATGTACTTCAAGTTGGAGCAGACAAATCCAAGTTGGGCCAGTTCATCTTGTCCCAGCCGGCCAAGCTAGGTCAAGAACTTAGCTGGATTACTAATCTGATTGACCTTAATGGTTCATTAGTGAATAAGAAATCAACTTGTTTCAAATTTTATCCCTACTGGACATATCATGATGGTTACGATGCAAAACTAGAATTCTGAAGAAATTTTCTCTAGCAATAAATTTGTTGTAGGATCGAATCAAACAAATAATTTTTGAGCTCAAGAGGGGACACGATGATCTCTATTTAGGGTTCAATTTAAAGAGAGAACCTTGCTATCTGTTTTGAATTTATATACTATAAATTACTGGAAAACAGCACTCATCTTCTTCTCTTTTTTTCTTTTTTTCCCCCTTCTTTTTCTTCTTCTTTGTCTTCTCCTTCTTCTTCTTCTATTTTTTAGCCCCGTCTAATGTTGGGAAACGGATGTAGTATGACCGGCTACCGCCAAATACATAAACCATCCCTATAAGACCCATAAACCGGTTCAGTATAACTTGCAATCCATAGGTAATTGGAGAAATGTCCTTGGTGTAATAGCATGGTACAAGAAGTGTCAGTTGTTTTCTACGACAGCTACTGCTATTTCCTCTCTTGTTATGTACTCAATTTCCTATGCGAATAACTGCTAGTTATTTAAATTACAAACACATAACCACAATACATCAGAACACAACACATTTAAATGTGGCCAGCAAATTACTGAAACACAAAACACACATACACACCCCTATGGTAATAATACCGCATTGTCCCTTGGTGCAATAACAAGTAACAATGAAACATGCATAACAGTACCCTAAGCCCTTGAGCTACTTCCTTATGCTCCTGACATGTGTGAACACACTCAAAGGGAGCAATTTTATATTTATGATGATATTTTGGTTCTAACCGGATCCCCCTTTCAAGAACGCATATAACCTCATGTGCAATCTCAGGTAACATTGACTGTTTATAACTGCTGAATATCCCTATAAATGGAGCAATATTTTTTAGTGAAGTTGCAATACTGTGAACATCAAGAATAGCTTTGGATTGAGGAATGACGTGTCCTTCATGAACAATTAGAAGTAATGGCTAATTAGGAGCATGGCCTTCATATTTTTTAAGATAAGAGACATGAAAAACTGGATGAATCATGAAAACAGAATGAATCTTCAATTCCTCCATAAAGATGTGCTCTGATATCAATTTGTCAAAGGATCAAATTGAATTGTAATTTTTAGACTTGTCAAAGAGAGAATCCAACAATCTCTGTTTAGGATTTGATAAAAGAGAGAATCTAAAACTTTCTATGGAAGTCTAGATTTCTAGATTTGTCAAAAATGAGTCTATCTTTTTTCGTTGAATATTTTCCTTAAAACATAAAATAAGAAGCTGCAATTGTTTTCTACAATAAGTGCTCCTATGTTCTCTATTGTTGCATACTCAAATTCCCATACAAATAACTGCTACTTGTTTAAATTACAAATAGATAACCACAACACATGTCAGCACATACACATCAACACACAACATACTTATGTTCAACCTGCAAATAGCAGAGACACAAAACACACATAGAGATATATCCTGCAGTAAACTCTGCTGTTCCTTATTGCAATAACAAATAACAATACAAACTTACATAACATTATATCACTGCCCTTAAGCTACTTCCTTATGCTTCCAATGCATGTAAACACACTCAAATGGAGTAATTCCATATTTACCATCTGTTATTTTGGTCCTGACAAAATTCTTTGGCAAGATATATTCATGATATCACGGTGGTGTCATCACCTTTACTTGACTGGTTAAATGGTTGGACTTCATCTGGTAATCAAACATGGAACACCTGACTAAAGAATTGGTCGAGTTTCAAGTCTATCATTTGGGCTTAAGTTAATACAGAAAGATTAGGATCCAGATCAAGCAGGTAGCTTTGTAGTCCATTTCACATGGGTTTCCAACCTAGACTAGCTGACTGGGGTTAACCTGTTCATACCATCCTTATGGACCTCAGCCAGGGCAGCCTAGTGGAGTGGAGTTTGGTTTTCTGTTGAAGATCTGAGTCTGATTCTACACTACCTTGGGGCTATCTTGTTATTCCTGGTCATCTCTTGGGTTTTAATGAGGTGTGGGTCCAATGGCCTTTCTTTCCCAATCCCTTGCAGGTTGTTGAGGGGAAAGAGAAAAAAACAGTGGTGTGCAAGTGAAGGTGGAATGAGAGATCCAACATCGTAGTAATTAAGCCTTCTTGAAAAGAATAATGGCTATAAAACTATCAATCTTTGTAATATATAAGAGTGGAATTTCTTTGCTTGATACTCAAATGTAATTTCCTTCTTTTTGGTAAATGAATGTTCTCTTTACTAGTTTTACTCATACCTAAGGTTTGAGTTAAATACTGATATAACTTAAGAGGCCACTCTTGCCATTTGTGCTTGCAGGTCCCAATAAAAATGACGGAAAAAATTGCCATTCATCATGGTTCACTGGTCCAGGCACAAGGGTTCATACTGGAGTTGGTTGTGACTATTGTGGGGTAACTCTCCAACTTCTGCTTTAATGATAATATTGATTATTAGATGAATTAATTAACGATATGATTTGTTGGCTGACGTTTTAAGATTTGAGGCCTTACTCGGGACTGGCTTTTCCTACTGATTGGTGATGGTAAATTGTTTTCTGCTACTTTAAAAATTTGATGGCTATTAATTAGTGGCACCTCTTCCCTGAAAAATCCCAGGACTTCACAAAGATTAAGATAAAGATTACAAATCTCATTTGTTGTTTAACTGCATCCACAATAATTCAAAAGGTAACTGAATTACCATTAGTCCTATTAATCAAGTACTTTCCTTATCATTTTGGAAGGAGCGATTACCCAAGACATATTAGTTTATTTTTTATATAGTAAGGTGAAATAATACTTTTACATGCCTTAGGTTTACATACCGCAATTACTTGTGTATATACTTTATATAGTCAATAGAAGGCCCATCATTAAGTCCCTCCACTAATACTCAGCATCACTTTCATTAGATCTACACTCCAACCAACCACTTATTTACCCCTTATGCTGGTTCTTCTATTGCTCTCTGCACCTCTAACATTCCCAATCTGTTATTGGATCGTAAGTTATATGGATTAGTTTGTTGGATTAGGCTAGTTTTTCTCTGGTGTTCCACTATGATTAGTGATATATATATATATATATATATATATATGTACATATGTATTTTTTGGTTTGTTATAAAGAGAACCCAAGGATCTCTTTTGAACTCTAAAGTTACTGGGATTCTTGAGAAATATGTCCTTTTTTTTTTTCCTTCCAATCATACCCAGTATAAATAAGTGGCAGTTAATCATGGTAGTTGGTCCCTATTTCCCTCCCTTTCTAACAAAATAAGCACACCCACAAAGTGCCCACTACATGACAAATGAAACTCCTTCCTGGTACTTCTAGCACACGCAACAGACCACTACCCCATTACAAGTTACACACACCTCTAACCTGACTTACAAACACAGTTAACTGAAACAATGACTCTTAATAATTAAAACAAATAGCGACAGTAACGTCAGCAATGGTAAAGACAAATATTAACAGCTAACAAACATTAATGACTATTTAGCTAGTGTTTCCATTCTTTGACTATAAACATGTGGATAAGGGGGTTATAACATCACTTCCATTCTCGAAACTCCTCGTCCAGATGCAAAGGAAGGATACCTCTGGCACATCATTTCTTCATCCTCTACCCACTTCATCTGTCTTCTCCACAGCTTTGGGCCTATTATTGGCTTTCTCCTCTGCCTCCAACTCCAATGAAAACAGTGGATTACATTGATACCCAACAGTAAAGGGCTCATTATTATTGAAACATAACTACTTGCTCTTCTTTCATCCATTTCTGCTTGGGTCGGCCTCTTTGTATGGGAAGCTCGACTGCTCTGGCTGCCTGGAGCTCCATTATCTTGCTGCTGACAGAGTCTTCTTTAGCTAACAGCTCTCAGCATTCAGGGCTGAGTTGATTCTACTTCCACGGTTATACTCCTTAAGTCTACTCATGATAATAGATACCCCCAATTGCAGAGAGGGTGTCTAGAACAGGTATTGCAAAGGATCTCAAACTCCTCCCATTTAATTCTTGGCTGGTTGCACTCAACTTTTAAGAACCAAAGTTGAGTGCCTCCCTCCATGTGAGAAGCGGCAATCTCAACTTTCTCCCCGAGGGAATCTTTTGATGCTTAAAGAAATGATTACACCAATTAAGCCATCCTCTCAGATCTATGGAACCATTGTCCGTTGGGAAATCCAATCCCATCATCATGAGAATCATCATCTGCTTGTTGAGTTCCCCATTATACATTGACCCTCTTTCTATTTGTCCTCCAACTAAACCGGTTTCTTCTTGTTTTCCACCCCCTGCAAACCTTCCCCCCCCACCCCCCAAGCCGCCCCTCTTTCCTTTCCTTGCTACTAGAGACTTCATGTGAGATACTTGTCAGTTGCTGCAACATCACTTCATCTTGTGCCCGATCATCCTTATACATACTAAAAGATGCTTCAAACTTCTATCGAAGTTGCTTAATCTCCTCCATATAATGCAGTTCGGGTACCAAGTTGTTATAAGATTGTAAGTTATATGGACTGGTTGGTTGGATTAGACTAGTTTCTCCCATGCTTCCATATTATTAGTGATTTTTCTTTTCTTTTCTTTTTTTGGGGGTTGCGGTGGGGTGTGTGTGCTTGAGCTTGTTATGGAGAGAATCCAATAATCTCTTTTGAACTCTAATGTTTTGGTATTCTTTAGAAAACTAGGTCTTTGCCTAATTGTCAGTTCTATGGAATGGTTGGTTGGATTAGACTAGTTTTCCTCCCATACTTCCCTATTATTTGGGTGGCTTGTTATGGAGAGAATCCCATAATCTCTTTTGAACTCCAATGTTTTGGTATTTTTTAGAAAAAAAATAGTTCTTGCCTTTTTTCCCGTTCATACCTAATATAAATATAGATGGTAGTTACACATGGTAACTGCTCCTTTTTTTCCCTCCCTTTCTAACAACACAAACACACCCACAAACTAGCCACTGCACAACAAATACAAAACACCTTCTCACTACTTCGAGCACACACAACAAACCACTATCTGACTACACCGGTTATACACACACCTCTTAACCCCAACTAACAAACACAATCAATTGAAGCAATGACACTTGATAATTAAAACAAACAACAAAAGCAATGTCAACAACAATATATATATATATTTCGAAAAAAAGAAAGAAGAAAAAAAACATTTAACAACTAATAAACATTAATGACTATCTAGTTAGTGCTTCATTTCTTCGACTGTAAACATGTTACAATCATAGTTGCTGACGTGTTTGCTGCTGATATATTCATGGTGCAGCAGGTGCTTGTGTATAATGTGTGTTTGTTTATGATGTGTATTGTTGTAATTTTAGTTGTTAGTTATATGTGTACTTAATTGATGTATTTAATTGTATGTATTGTGTTGGATATGGGGGTTTATGTGTCCAGAATAAGGCTTTGTGTATGCAGCCAAGTGTAAAGGGCAGTTATAGGGCAGTTTTTTATGTTGGTTGTGTTAAAGTGGAAATAGTAGAGAAATTAGGCAGCGGGGGTTAGTCTATAACCGCTACTTGAAGGGCTGTATTTACAAAAGACAAGTCCTATTTTTACTAATAAAATTCCAGAACTTGGTGTTCTACGAGATCCTTAGGTTTTCTCTTTAATCAAGCCAATAATTAGAGATCATCGGGTTCTCTTTAGAACGAGCTATAAAGGGTTTCTAATATAGTCAAGACGTCATTACAGCAAGTACTTATCCTCCATAATCCGTCTATATTGTTGTGTCTCGCCTTCCCGACATCCACTTTATCCACCATCTCTTAACAATGCCTCTAGTATTGTTATAATCAAGCTCTTGGTTGACAATTACCAACTGTGATTGTCCCTTATGACTCCCTTTCATACATGAATGGATTCATATGTTGATGTATACAATTGTTGCATCACCTTGTAAACTCTATTCACCACTTTTGCTAGATGCAATCTTTGCCTATACATATTGGCTAAGCGTCAAGAAATACTTCGTGCTTTACTTTTGGCTACAATCTCTAATGTGATATTACTGAAAATTCACTACATCCTTGCTAACTAGAACATTTGGTAGTTAGTTTTGACGATGTTTACTTGAGAATTCTATGGCTAAGGAAATGAAACTTAAACTTAAACCACAACTTCTTGTCTAAATCAAAAATTCTCGTTATCGATTATCTTTGCAGGACAAATCCATAGGTGCCTAGCTTGCTTCTATTAGCTAGATGCTTCATATGTCCCACCTCATTATGCATACTTTTCGTGGCCTTACACATGAGTGTGATGCTTTAGTTACTACTCACTACGCTCCCCCATTCATCCATTCTTGTTACATTCGAGCAAATTCGTCCAAACTCATCACTGGGGAAAAATGGCTTAAATGCCACAATAATAACAATGCCTTTACCTATACTCCTAGTGTACTTAACACCCATATTGCATCCCCTACTTCTTAGGGTTGGGGTTATAGTTGTGGCCGATTGAGAGCCAAGGGGCATAGTTTCTCCTCCAACTCAAACCATTGGTTTCCTATCATCACCATAAGAAGTTTTCCTGTCTCGAGCTATGGCTCCACCAACTAATCCTCGAGTGTAGCTTTCACCTTGGACCATACTAACTTTGATAATATCATTCTAACTAGTAATAATCCCACATTCCTCTCTCATCATAACTCTGCTCTTTCTCATTAGTTTGCCATGGATTATGATGATCATTACTTCTATCTTGACACACTCTTCAGGGGCTTGATCTTTACTAATCTCAGTTTTGCTATGACCTCAATGACTTCACATGCATCTCTCCAAATTAGTTAAAATCCCATTATCCCTTGGGAGTTTTCCCTTGTTATGGTTTTCCCTCGTTATCTAATCCTATAGCATGTCATCAAATTGTTGGTGCACTATAATGCCATAGTATAATCAAACCAAATATCAACTTTGCACTATCGGCTGAGTCAATATATGTTGAACATCAGCCATCTGCAGGCAACACGAGTTCTTCAATATTTTTGGTGGCACTCACTTACCAGGCCTTCCTATTGTATGTACATTGAATTTCTCTTGACTGCTGGCTGGCTTGGCTGTTCAGGCACTTGTGATGTACTATAAGGTATGCCATTTTTTATAGGCATAACTTCATCTCCTGGGCACCTCAAGAAACGGATTACTCTGTCACAGAGCTCTATAGAAGCCAGATATAGAGTCCTAGTTTGTACCATTGTGAAGTCTGCTTAAATCCGTCATCTCTTTCTTTGGTGGGAGTGTCCAATATTAACTATCATTTTATGCACGAACAAGTTGCTACTGGTCAGGTTTTAGTTCGCTATGTCCTTACTTATCATCAGTTGCTGGACATTCATGTCAAGAACTTGTTTACAGCAAAATCACCCAACCAATGTTCTAGTCTATCCTACACTTTGCTTAATGAAATTGGAGTATATTAGTGTATTTTGTATATTGTCAGTGTAGAATAGTGTTCTACATGCCTTAGAATTACACACCCTAGTTACTTGTATACACTTCATATGTTAACAGAAATTAAGTTTATGCTTATCAGATAATAAACTTGTACAAGATAGGGGTGCTGATATTTGTAATTTGCTTCATGTATTGCATATATTGGTAACTCTGCATGTGAATGTCTTTTGCTTGATGTCTTCAAATGAGTGTCAAAACCAGCAATCTTCTATATGTGATTTGTATTTATCCATTGCCCCACCTGGATCACCACTGTCAAAATATGGCATTTATTCATGTTCAGAAGGTTGTTGATGCGCAAAAAACCTATACAGTGGTTAAGTGAAATTCAAATAGCCTAGGTTTCTAAATGAGATGTGAAATCTATATTATTTGTGGTTGCTGTTTGTGATATTAATTGGCTTACTTCTTCTATTCCACTATGATCTTTTTTTTCTTTTCATTTTTGACTCTCACATTTTTATGTTAATCCTAGCATGTTGTATATGTCTAACATCTTAAAGTGACAGGATTTTGATTGTTTTTCCCCCTTACTGACAGATGTTTCCCATAATTGGCGATAGATACCGGTGTAAAGATTGTGTGGAGAAAATCGGTTTTGATCTTTGTGGGGGTTGTTATAACTCACGCTCCAAGCTTCCAGGCCGATTTAATCAACAACATAAACCTGAACACAGATTTAAGCTTGTTAATCCAAACTTCATCCGTCATTTTATGCGAAGGCTCATCAGTGGGCAGCTTGTAACTGGTCCTCCTGTCTTTTTCACCTTGGACAATGATTCTGCTTCTGCCTATGAACTAGATCCTGAATATCAGGAGTTTCTTCGTACTCATGCAGAAATTTTAAATGATACCCAAGGATCAAGAGAGCAGCCAGACGAAACCTCTTCCAGGGGAGACCCTTCACAAGAACAAGGTGCTGATTACCAGGAATTTCTTCTTACTCGTTCTGAAACTTCAAATGATACTCAGGGATCAAGACAACAGGCAGATGAAACCTCTTCTGGGGGAGACCCTTCACGTGAACATGATGCTGATTATCAGGAATTTCTTCTTACTCATGCTGAAATTTTAAATGATGCTCAAGGATCAAGAGAACAGCCAGACGCAACCTTTTCTATGGCAGACCCTTCACATGAACACGATCCATCATCCAGTTAATACAACCAGCCAACCAACCTGGTGAGTATTCTCTTTCGTGTAGTAAATGGGACATCCAGGTATTTTATGAACTAAGTCTGAATAGATCTCTTGGCATGTCTACAGGAACAATTATTCTACATATTCGTAGAGTTATATTACAAGACAAGAGGCAGAGTTCCAACTATGAAGCCTGCAGGCAATTTGATTGTGGTAGCAGCTGTTATGTTTGTATCGGTTTACACAAGTCTTGCTTTTAGAAGGGAGGATTCAGTGGCAATGAATCTGCTCGGCCGGTTCTTGCTTGTTAATATTAAAGTGGATGTCGATGTAGCATGAGAATCACTGCAGAGTTGCCATAATGTGTTATAAGTTTATTGTTAGGCATGCAAATTTTGCATGTATCCGGCTGAGCTGAGGATAACTATTATCTAGATACTTTATAGAACAAAAAAAATTGCTGATATAGTCGAACGGTAAAATTTCTGTTTACCAAGGAGTAGACGCCAGTTCAATTCCCGCTATTAGAATATGCGACACTCAAGTGCAATTAAAGAGCCACAATAGGTTTTCATAACATTTTGTTCTTCCAAATTCTCAAAATATGAGTTTGTCATCAAATTATCCATTCTAATGAAGGCATACTAAAAGAAATTGTTGATTTTGTTGATATAACTGATAGTCTACTCTAGCTCTTTCGTATCTAAACTGAACCTCCTATTCATCAATATCTTCACAAGTGCTATCACTACTCTAGCTCTCATGGTGGATCAAAACCAAAAGCATTTAAGTATTAGTATTCTCGATTTCATTTGCGCCTGAAATACAAACATGATGCATCATCCATAACAATCGACAAACAGAACCAACCTATTTAAGCGAAACAACACACACAAACAAATACATGATGGTAACCATGAACATCTACACGAGTAAACTCATATCAACCGCAAGGCAACATGGTAAATTATAAAGCTCGGTAGAGGTACTGTTCACACACACACAGGCCTAGACAAATATACCGATGCATCATTCATAACAATCAACAAAAATTAAACCAACTCATCAACTTATTTAAGCAAAACAACATACGTAAACAAATCCATAATAGTAATCAAGAATCATAAAATGAAAACCCAAACAAATAACAAAACCAAGAACAAGTTAGACCGAGAGATGCAAAGATCTAATAGCCAAGAACAAGTGTGGATCCTTAAATCACAAGAACTATAGATTCTAAGATCGATACAGGAAACATATGAATCAAAAGATTACAAGACCTCAGTTCTTTGATTTCGAGACCATATCAAAACCATATTAATCCGTAGATTCCAAGACAGTATGGATATGAAGATCTCAAGGCCAATTTCCTTGCAATATGTGATGTTAGCCATCAAATAAAGGAGGACGTGAAGTAGATTGTCTTTCCAATGAATATACTACCAGAGATAGCAAATTGGTTTTCATGGAAATTTAAGTCTAATTTAACCATTACTCCTTTTGCAATTTAAGTATCAAAATACTTTGATCTTCAGAGTTTTAAGTGCAATCAAATGCATGAATCTCAAGTTAAAGCATAGCGGAATGACAAGCACAAAAATAAAGATTACCAACTGAACCGTTGGAATCTGGTAAGTATCAAAGTTTTAAGAATGAGTACAATAGGCCTCTTGTAAAACACAACTTCACACACACACCTCTCTTGTTGTTGCGTCCGTCGTAAGATTCCCCACAACTCTTCATAGTCTAACCTTTTGAGACATTTTACACCCACTAGTTTTCTTATTATTTTGCTGTGCTTGTTTACAATACAAAGTCGCAGTGTAGCTCTTAGACACATGCACTCACTTCTAAAACAATAAATACGTTGAAAAATTTAGTGATGAATTCCCCTATATGAAGATGTAGCCAATCTTATCTCGCAAACTCAAGGCTTTCTCATTTCGTACAGAGTTAAAGGCTAAGACTCCAATTTATATTTAAATTGATCCCATCAATTGAAGGCAAGCATATTTTTTATCTAATAAATTTTTTCTCATAAATGTAAGAAAAACATTTAAATATCGAGTGAATGATTCCAAATTCAATATGAAGCACATTCTAGAACGATTTGATAAATGAGAAAAACTTCTTTGATGAAGAATGTTTAATCTCAAAATAAGCTTTGTCCTTCCTAGATAAAAGTTGAGAAAATATTTTTAATTTGAAAAAAAATAAGAGACAACTTAACTAGAAGAAAACTTACCTATGGAAAATATAATTTTGACAAACATGACCAAACAACGCTTTTCAGTAAATAAAAATAGCGTTAGAATCCTTTTTGAAATCATGTCTAAGACAAACTACTAAATAATTGCCATCCTTGAAGAAACAAAATTAATTTGAAACATAGAAAAACATAGTACTTAGAGTTAAAATAACTATACTTGTAAAGTAATGTATCTAGCGCAATCTAAGGAAAATCCTAAGAATAGCACCATCTAGATTTTGTGAAATATAGAATTGTTTTCACTTTGAGATCAAGACAAAAAAATACAGAAAAAATATGACTAATTAAGTAAGAAATTTTGCTTTTCACCCAATTACATTACCCAAATATATTTGATTCATATAAGCTAGGTCTTTTAATATATATATATATATATATATGAGTTTATTAGATTTTTCTTATTTTTACTTCAATATTTAACAAACATTGTAGAGTGTTTTATCAAATCATTATAGCAACAAAGAACTTACCTATTGCTTGAATTATAAGATGGAATATATATATTGTAAAGAGTCATTTTGGTAATTAGGTTTTAATCAAATTTAATGCTATGGGCTGATATCTTGACTAGTGACAAAATCTATGAAATTGGTTTAGTTAGGAATATTTTAGAGAAATCTGGCTTGGTAGACTCAAAACGGCGATTGCTGGATTGGATATTCTGCTCTTAGCCTTACTCGATTATCTTAAGCGCGAAAAGAGACATGGAAACAGTACTTTTGAGCCTATTTAGGCTTTATTTGAGCTTCATTTGAGCTTCATTTAGTCATATTAGGTCTTAAAGGAGATTTAGTTGATCTTTAAGCCAAATAACAGCGATAATGAGCCTTCTTTAGTTAACAAAAACCTTAAATATACTTGAAGCCCATATCTAAGTCCAAAGGTTAAACAAAATGATAAGTTTTAATCATAAGGTTTAATCTCAACCGTCCATCTTAACCATCTTAAAGCCATTTAACAACAAGATTAATCTCCACACTTTATAAATAAAAGGCTCATTCTCTCATTTGGCTAATTTAGAACATTGGTAAGATTAAAATAAACACTAGAGCTTTGCTGAAATCGCTTCAGAAACGATCAAGTAAGCAATTTGATCAAGAACGATAAAAAATACCAGGCTTGATCCACTATCACACATGCGCATTTGAGATACGAAGTTTGCTTATTCTTCCTTCGACGTCTCTTCCTAATGATGTTCCTTTACGTATCATCAACTCAAGATGTCTTCTTTATCAACCAACACACTCGTTATACGTGATCGGCCAGCTATAAGAACCCCACCACATATATATAAACCTAATGGTATATGAACAATGTGTATTTTTTGTGTTCTATTCCAGATAATCCTTGATGAAGAGGGTATTCAATTCATATGTACTAACTAATAATGGGTACAATATATACCTATCGACTTTAAGAAAAAAATTACATAAATACAAATATTATATAAAAAATTATCAAAATATTATTGTTATATAGGTGCAAATGTAGTAATATCGCATTATTAGTGTTATATTTTGAAGATGTGATATTAATACAAATATCTATATTTCATTTTTAAGATGCGATATAACAGTAGAATTATGGTAATATTTTTTTATCTAATTTATATTTGTGTAATATTTATTAATTTTGATAGTAAACACATAAATTTCTCATCTAATAATAAAGACAGCTGAGACTTTCTTAAGTTAACAAATCTAGGTAGATTTATTTTTTTCTTTTTTATATGAAATATATTACACAATGGGTAAAAAATCTAAAAAGAGTTCCATAAGTTTTTCACAACAATATTTTGGAAGATAATGTTTGTTAAGTCGTGGAAGTAAAATAGCTCTTCCGAATTTGATTCCTAGCCTTGACCTAAAAAAAAAAACAAAAAGATGAATTATAGAAAGCAACCCAACAAATCTTGCCTCTACAATAAGTTTTGTAACAGTTAATTTGGAGAAAACTATCGCTCTAGCTTAAACCTTGAAATCGAAAGAATATATATATATATTATGATAGAGTAAATATATTTTTCATTTTGAAATCTTAACCTATCATTATACATAATCTTTGCATTATTTTATTTGTTTGTTTTTTCTTGATGAATAGTTTAATGAGACAAATACATAGGGAAATGAGGACCTCATGCAGATCTTATTATCCTATAGCTAAAAAGTACAATTCAGCAATAGCAGAATTCTAGATCACCAAACTTCAGGTCATTGGGACACCCTTAATCATCCTAGGGCCCACCCTTAATTAGTCCAGGGTAAATATCAAAGATACAATCTCAACTTTAGGTATTTTTCATTTTTATACTTAAAATTTCAACATCAAATTTTATTTATCAAAATTGCTAAATATAATTATCCAATCAAATTTTCAATTGTTGAATTTATTACGTCCATTATTATGTAATGTATGACTTCTTTTGTGCTTATTAGATAAAAAGTATAAGCAAAAACAATTAAAAGTGAGATAATAAATTTAATAAGTAAAATTTAGATTGATTTTGAAAATTAGTAAATCAAACTTTAGGTTAGAAAATAGAAAAAGCATCCAAAATTCAAATAGTGATTTTGATATCATTTCATTTAGTTGATCAATAAGAAATAATTGATAATTTTCATGCTTGATTACATATTTACAAAAACAAAAGCATGTGAAAAAGGTGTAGAACAATCTTTTAGCCTTTTAATGGTAATTCAACACACATAATTATTGTTTTCTCCCTAAGACCATCCACAACAAGTTACTTAGATTGCCACGTTAGTTTGTCAAGCAACTGTCACTTTTAAGCAACTTTGTACTTTATCTCTAGTTTTTTTCACACTTTTTTAATTTTTTTTTACCACATGCTATTATTATTTTTTTAACCACTACCTTAAATATTTTGTAAAGACAACTTTAATATTAGCAAATATTATATTTGGATAATGTAATAATTATTATTAATGTTAATTACGTTTAATAAAAAATAATATTAAACATAATAAATATTATATTAATCGCTTTAGTAAAAATCTTTATTAATTTAAGCTAAATTTACTTAATCCAACAATAATTTGAAAATAAGTAGTATTACAAAAGGACATTAATATAATTTAAAGTTGTTACCAACTAGAGTACATTGAAATTGCAAAATAAGAAATATTAAAAGCTAACATGTAATTTCATATTACCAATTATTCTATATTAACTCCAAAATGCTACCACATGCGTTCAATCAAGTTCTTTTGAAGTTAATAGTGCTTTATCCTATCACGAAGCTAAATATTATTTTAAATGTATGTTACATAATTTGCAATATAATTGTGAGAAATATGAGGTGATAGACCACTAGTCTTTCCTAACTCATAATTTGGAACTTTAAAATTAAAGTTATAGTTATCCCTTTCATCCTTAACAATCATCTTATCTTTCTCGTAGACTTGACCTTCCTCAAAACTTTCATGGACTCGTTGCCAAAATATTTGTTACAATTGGCTATGTCAAATAATTTAGTCTTTACTAACTCTTAATTATGCATAAATAAGAAATTTTATCATTAATCTGTTCTCATTTTTTTCCTACGACCATGATCTCTTTCAATATCGTTATCATACTCATCCTCCAAATTCATTTGCATAGAATATTGTGCGTATTGCAAACCCGTGATGCCTAGTGTTTGCGGTGACCGATCAAATGGGGTTTGAGAAGGAGTTCCTCCAATTAGAGTGTATTGTTAAATGTTTTCAAGTGCCAAATTAGGAGGATATTGAAAATATGAAGACATCATGTTTCTTGAATTTTACTTGACATTGAATGCTGGATTAAAATTCTGGGCATTTTGGTTCAAAATAGAAAATTTTTTAGGACATTAGAAATTTGAGAAACCTTGAAAATATGTACTAAATAAAAAATAAGAACTACCTTATGAAGTTGGAGGCATTTAAAGATTTTAAGGACTTTGTGAGTTATTAAATGATGGTAAATTTTGAAAATTATTAGGATCTCCTAATTTTCAAACAATGAAAGTGTATCGATTGAAGTAAATTATGGTAAATTTTTTATATGTAAAAATGTAGATGAATTACCTATTTATATAGTAAAAGAAAAATAAAAATAAAAAAAATTACAAACCATACCTTGCATTTACGATTGCAATTTTAGTATACATTAGAAGTTTTCAAACTTCATATTGATTTGCATTTGCATTACAAACGTCTAATTTTTAAAGAAAAAATAGTTAGTCATGTTAGTTACCTAACACAATGACGTGCTCGGAAAAATCACGTCAAGCCATTGAACTCGAACGCGTCAAGCGACTTTCGCCGATTGCTTCACCTTTGGGATGCGCGATGGTCTAATAACCGAACATCTAAAGAAGAAATATATATATATACGTGTGTGTATTTGGATGAACTCGTTTTTCTGATGTGAAGAATCAGTGTAATGAAGTCCTTTCACTAATAAAAGTTGCAGACACTCATGATTGGGCAAACCTGCGCTAGGTTAGCTGTCTCCGATCCTTGGCAATTGGATGCGGTACGGCTGGTCATAAAAATTTAGAATAATAAAAGTATGGTTTCAGTACACGGAGATAATCATAGGCTTCTGCAATAATCGAGGCAACTGGCAACTGACTTCCTTGTACCAACTGAGGGAGAGATTCCCTCGAAGTTTGCAGTTTTTGAGGAGGGGGCTATACTAATACTATACTATGCTAATATTATATTTATCGGATAATTTGCCCATGAAACTTGAAAGGAAGCCACATGCCTCCATATGAATTTGAAAATGTCTTAACCCAAAATATCTTGGCCATCATGCACTTCCCTGCATATGATCAAGAGTGTGAGGATGGAAGCAGAGGTAGAGAGGGGTTTTTGGTACGAGAATATTGCACATAGCTCTTTCTTTAATGTGAGTCCATCCCCATCTTATACTATTATTCTTTCAAAAATCATATTAAACCAAGCTATTACTATAGGATAGATTTCATGATGTGTATAGCATTTCGTAAATTTTTATTATAGATCTAGGTTTAGGTTTATGATTTAGTTAAGTAAAGATCTATCCAATGATTTAAAATTAAGATTTTATTCTTATTAAGGGGCTCTTTTTTTGAAGAGCTCCCATAATATTTCACTTAACTAACTAGTTCTACACTATTTTGACTAATTTATAAATAAAGTCTAGCTTTTGTTATTGTTAATCATGGTAACATGTTTATATAAGCTTTAGGATTATGACTTTCCCAGATAATTAACATTAATAAATTTATTAGTTCCTTATATTTATTTTTTGCATCTTGTTTTGTTATAATAAGGTGGACTGTTTTTTTTTTTATTTTTTTCCTTTCAATGTAAGAGTAGACTCATGCTTCTTGTTAGGGTACACATCAAAATTTCCATCTACTTAGTTGACAAAGCACGAAGAATGCAAGGCCAACACCTCTTAGAAGGAGGAAGAACTCAATTTTAAAAATTTTGAAAATCCAAACAATTATGAAACTTTTCATGAGTAATCCTTGTAATTTACCCTTTATTAAATGCCCAAATTATGTATACTAGGTACTGGAATTTTACAAGTTTATAGTTTGATTGGTTTTTATTATTATTATTATTATTTTCTTGCAAATTGCAAATACACACCTAAACTTATTAATCAAGTACAAAAAAACCCATTTAACTCCCAAAATGTTATTTTAAATCTCATGACTTTTAAAATTATGCACATAACCCTAAATTACTTCTAAAACATAAAAAATTCAAAATCACCATAGAAAAGGATAATTGGGGTTTTGAGCAAGATATAAGGCCGGTCGCATATTTTAAAGGATATAGGAAGACGAACTCAAAGTTTGAGAGTTTGACGTATCTATACATGCTTGATTAACAATTTTAGGATATGTTTGTCGTTATCTCTTTTTTTAGGGTAATTGCAAGTATATTCGCCAAACTACTGTTAAGTGCAATAAATCTCTTATAATCTCAAAACAACTTCGTTCCTTAACATATGAATGTAAGCTTATACCTCTCATACCATCAAAATCATTGCTTAAAAATCGCAAGTAACAATAGTTTAGGTTTAAGCAACTAGTTCAAGCATAGATGTACACCTTTTAAATATTAAGGATAATTAGGAGCACATTTTGAAAGTTTAAAGAATCTATCCACACTTAATTGGTAATTTTAGAACTATATTTACAATAGCTCTATTGGTATAACTTTAATGGTCTCACACATTTCACATTCCATTATTTGTAACATAAAAGCCCCATGATTTAGGGAAAAAGATATTGTGATGAATAATAATACTATCTCCCCTAATTTCTATTAAAAATATCAATCTAGGGGGAGATGTTTAGGGAATGATTTAATACACTACCACAACTTCCTAAATCTACTCTCCATGGTGTAGCCTATCGCTTTGTCCATATCATAATTTTTTTTTTTTTTTTTTGCTGTAGTCCATATCATAACTTCAAAACCGGGTTTCAACTTGCAACAAAACATCTTGCAACTATTACTTGAATATTAAGAACAACTAAAGTTAGTTTTCCATTCTCTTTTTTAAAAATTAATTTTATTTTTAATATTTAATAGTCATAACTTCTTTATTTATTTATTTATTTATTTTTTGGAGACCAGGATTGTGAGCACAATTCTACGGTATGTCAATAGGAGGTTTTAGATACTAATCCTTTACACCTTTACACCTAGACTGACTCAATTTGGCCTTAGACCAAACTGGCTAGGCCTATACCCAATTTGATTTCTCTTTGATCAATGTAACTAGCTTTGTGGTTGGTTTGTTTATCTCACATCCTTTTAGTACAAAGACTCAGTAAACTTCAAGACAGATAATGCATCGTTCCCAACTTAGCTTTATGTCAAGTATCATTTGAAAGCATTATTGGATAAGACTTAACTCAATCAATAACCAAATCCCTAAATTCTTAGGACACGACCGTTGGCATATGTCACGTCCCAAAGCGGTAGAGTCGTAACAATTTCATCGTACAAACCATTCTAAGATAGAAGCTGACCAAATAGCTGCATCTTAAACCTGATTTACACAAGGCGTTCACGACTAACTCATTTTGAAATATGTAAGCCCTAAAGTTAAGCCAAGTGACCATAGGATCGAACTTAGAACACAAAGTTTAGGACAATCGGTTAAAGGATTCGATCAAACCCAAATTATAAACTATTAAGAGAAATATTATTAAAAATGACCCCGTAAACTTGAATTTAAGAAAATCAGTAATAAAATAGGAGACTATAAAATTTTCAAATTTTAAGTATAATAATTGCTAATTACTGAAAAGGCAAAAAGTGTAATCTAATAATTGATAAATCACTAGAGATAAATTATATGTATACTAAAAAATATAGAATGACCTAAATAATAATTAGGAATGCTCACATGTACCCCACATATATTTACGTGTAGATAAAAATACGCGAAATTACTTAAATTGGCCAAAAACTTAGTAAATAATTAAAGAAAATTATTAATTAATCATGAAAAAATCAGAAAAAAAAAATCAAAAGGGTATGGAATGATCCAAATTTGGTCGTGGCAGGTCAAGATTTGAAAAATAAAAATTATCCAATTAGAATTAGGCAACACAAAAGCTAAAAATCAAGAAAATGAGATAATGTCATGTCTAATTAATACATATTAATTACCAAAAACGCCTATAAATAGAGGAAATATTCACAGAACTCCTTTGGGTAGTGAGGAATTAGAGAAAAATAGAGAGACTCGAAAATTCAAGAGAAAATCCAGAAAACAAAAAAAAAAAGAAAAGGAAACTATGCAGTTAGGGCTAGTGAGTCAAACCTATACCTCACTACCACTCGGGACTAAGCCATCACCACCACCCCACTCCAGACCCACCGTCTAGGCTGGCCGACACACTTAGACTAGAGTTGGACGGCCAAAAAGCATCAAACCAATGAGTCCCTTAATTGTCCCAATTTTATATAATTTTGTTAAATTAGTTATTTTGCCTAGAAAATTATGAAACTTGTTATTCTGAGGTTTTATTGTATGTAGATTTAGGGAAAAATAGTGATTTAGTTTAATCACGTCTGAAAATATAGGGTTCTTAACAAATTGAGCAAAACCTAGCATAATTAGAACTAGAAATAAATAGGCTTAGGAGTGCAGTTTGGAGCTCAATTTTTTTCTGTAGAATCCTTATGTGATATAGAATAGTGCTATGAAGCCATTTTTTAAAAATTAATTTTTGAAAATTTTAAGTTAATTTTTAGCCCTAAAATGATGGAAAAATTAAGTAATTTTGGGTTAATTAGGTGATTAAGATACTAATTACTAATTTAGATAGTAATTAGATGTTTAGGAATGTTAATCTCTGATGTAGAAACCTAATCCTAGCCTTTGGAGTATTAAGTATAGTTAATTTAGGAAATTAGGTAGTTATTGTAAGAAATTAGAAATATATGAAATTGAAAATTAATAAATCTAAAAAATTAGGGTTATTTAGATAATATTATAATAAAAATAAAAATAATACTAAATCTGAAAATAAAATTTAATTTTAGGGAAATGTATAAAAATGTAAGATTTTCTCACATCGAGAATAAATCCGATACTCCAATTAGGAATAGCGTGTACCGAATAGTTTAAAATACTAAATTAAGACCCAATAGGATATTTGAATACTCAAGCTTAATGTGATTAATTTCACATTAGGATTCGAGCATATTTAAGACTTAGGAATCAAAACTAGAATCTAATTTAGAGTCCGAACCTCAAAATAGAGTAGAAATAATTATTAGTATATAATAAGTATACATGGAAAAAAAAAGAGAGTTAAATTATAACTTAGAATATGAATCTTTAAAGTATAAGTACTAAAAAAATCTATTTGTATTATAAGACACCTAGAGACAAATCGGCTTGCGACTAAGTAATCGGGCAATTGAGAAATTCCAAGTAAGTTAGGTTATTACTTATTGTAATAGAGTACTATTTGTATGGTATTAGGAGACTTAAGATTGTATATAGTTGAAAAAGGGCTTTGTGGCATTGTTCTATATCACCTAAGTAGTCTACACAAAAATTTTGGGCTCAAAACTATACTCCTAAAGTTATTTATTTCTAATTCTAAACATGCTCGGTTTTGTTTAATTTTTTAAGCACCTTATATTTACAAATGTAATTAAACTTAATCACTATTTTTCCCTAAATCTACATACAATAAAATATCATAATAACAAATTTCATAATTTTCTAGGCAAAATTAGTAATTTTAATAAATTTTACAAAATCAGGCTAGAATCGAACTCACTCGACTGTTGGTATTCGGGCCACTAGCAGCGGCCCTAAGGGTGCCAGCCAAGTTGGGCGGTGGTGGTGGAGTAGTGTGGTGGTGACAGTTCATTTCCAGGTAGTCATCGAATTTAGGTTTCCTTCTAAAGACCTAATTGCACAATTTTTTTATAATTTTTTGTAAAATCTTAATTTCCTCTCAATTTCTCCTCTTCCTAATTTTCTACAATTGCAGACATCCAAAATCAGTTTTTGAAAAATTTAGGGTCTTTATAGAGGTCTTGGGGAATTATTGTGCATTAATTAGACAAGATAATTGTCTTATCTCTTTTTTTTTTTGTCATGTTCTATTTGTTGCATTTTAATTGGTTGATTTTGTTTCTTCAATTCCAGATTGCCATGACCACTTTCTAGAATTTTCCTCATTTTTCTGATTTTTATTTATTTTTTCTTAATTAATTATGAATTTTCTTTAATTATTTAGCATTATTTTAGCATATTTCGCGTATTTTAAGTAATTACGTATATTTCTACCTACATGTAAATTCATATATAGTACAAATAAATATTCCTAAATATTATTTAGGCCATTCTATGATTTTTAGTATATATATAATTTATCTCTAACGGTTCATTAGTTATCGGAATGCATTTTACATATTTTCAATAAATAACGAGTTATATACTTAAAATTTAAAAATTTTATATTCTTTTATTTTATTACTTATTTTCTTAAATTCGAACTTACAATATCGTTTTTACTAATATTTCTAACTTTATTTGATAATTTAGGCTCAATTGAATCCTTTAGCCAATCGGAATTCCGAGTAGTTAATTGTGAGTCTTACAGCATGACCCCTACTCTACAAGCTTAATGGATACCTTGATGTGTAAACATACTTCTAGATTCTCTTTGGTTCCCTTCTATGAATAGTAGGATGCCACCAACTAACAACCTTCACACATACTATGACTCCTAAGCTCTCTTGTACTCTTACATTCACACTTTCTCTCTCTCAAACACTAATTGACTCAAATACTGAAGTGACAGTACTAAATAACATCTTGGTACTTCTCATCGTGTTTTGTCTTATAGGCTCATAACCAACTATTCCATGGCCCAATACATCTCACTTAACTAGTTGAATACTACTAATGACACAACAGTTTGGTATATTATATGTTTATCTATTGCAATTACAACTTCTATTTTTCCTTTTGCTTGGATTTTTTAAAGTTAGGATATTGCATATGACTTATTAGTTTCCTATGAATGCTATCATAATTTGGTACATTATATAATAAATATCTGCAAGAATTAAAATTGGTCTCTATTTCTATCCTCCATCGGGCTGACTTAGTATATACAAACCTTTACACCAAGCCTTTACACACAATATAACATTACAGTAAATTTTACTTATCAAATTATCATGGTTTTATAAGAAACGTTTTATATTTGAATATTGATAATTATGCTAGATATAAATCAGATAATGTTGTCAGACCTAACTTGAGTAGTTGATTCAAACTAGGGGTGTAAATGAACTAAGTTAGTTCATGAACTAAGTCGGTTTACAGACTATTCTAGCTGAGCTTGAATTTTGTTCGAATTCAATTCAGTAATAATTAAGTAGAGCTTAAGCTACTCAAGTAGTGAATTAAGTAGTATTTGAACTTTAAAATACTAAGCTTACTAGATTCACAAGCAAAATTGAGTATAGTATAATTTTTAATATATTTAAATATAAGCGGATATGATCTTAATAAGGGAAATTTTATAAAAGTTTGAGCTTAATTAAGCTAATGAAGTTAAGTTTGAACTTACTATATATATATTTTCAAGTTAAACTCAATCTTAAAATTTAAAACTTGGTTAAACTCGACCCGAGCTTGAGCTTTGTGTTTTCAAATTAAAGTCCAGCTTTGAGCTTAAGCTCAAGCCTAGTACCGTATTGATTCGATCCGATTCAATTACACCCTTAATTTGAACATGTGAAAAGGTCAAGGATTAAAAAGATAAACCAAATTGGATTAGGTATTGGACCATGGTTCAATCAAACTGGTTTTATTGAAGGGTCTATAGGATCAATTTAGATTTGACAATACTAAAATTAGGTATGCTATAATTTATTTTAACAAATCTATTTTCACAAAAAATGAAATGAAAAACGGAATTTAGTCCAATAGAATGAAAAACAACGATGATTAAAATTTTCCTTTTTAATGTGAATAACGGGTTGGAGTCAAATCCTAGACTTGTAATTAACGTTGCATTTAGTTCAATGGAGTGGAATAAGGTTTTTGAAAAAAAAAAAAAATCTTT
Organism: Lumnitzera littorea; assembly: GCA_024138015.1. Lineage (NCBI taxonomy): Eukaryota > Viridiplantae > Streptophyta > Magnoliopsida > Myrtales > Combretaceae > Lumnitzera > Lumnitzera littorea. The sequence continues at coordinate 126,319,943 of JAMXBB010000002.1, forward strand.
AGTGTTAAATTTTATTTCATCATAGGGATATTTTTCAAAAGTTATATTTGATGGGGAATGTTAATTCCTCTATCGAAGAGATGGAATATAAGTTTCTTAATTAATTATATGTTATATAAAATAGACAATAGTCATGGTATAAATTTTTACAAATCAAATAGCGTAATAGCTATTTTATAAGTAATATGATACATTTAATTGACTTCATAAAAGTAGAATGGATGGTTATTTATCTTCTACAAACCTATTTGTGCATTTAGTCGGTGAAATCATTATTCTATCTTTTATAGGATCAAATGAATAGCTATTCTTTGATATTTCCTAACATAAACCTATATCAATCTAAACAACCTTAAAGGAATTATAAGAAACAGTTATAACTTTTCTATTCCATTCTATTAAAATTATAATTCAATTCATAACTTATTCCATTATACAAACTAAATCTATTATAAAGGTAGAATGACAATTTCATTCTAATAAATCGGACGTAAGGTAAGAGATAGAAACATAACACTAATACTATTGATTATATTGCCGGACAACATGCATTATGCCTACCTTTAGGAGTGGGTACAAATTGGTTTTGTTCAGTTTTCCTTTCAAATCAAACCAAATCAAACCATAAAAATACGGTGTGGTTTTTTGTAACTTCAAACCAAATTGAGAATTTTTCCTAACTATAAAATTTCGGTTTTGTTTATTGATTAAATCATATCTTCTAGTTTAGAAAACTATATTTATAAAAAATGTAATCTCATGAAAAAGGTATTGAATTGATTTAAAAATAATAAGTATTATCATAATATAGGTTGATAGAATTAATAACTATGCGACTAATAATTTTCAAATGTTTATTAATGACTACTTTTATTTATAAAAATAACATATAGTTTAAATTTTAAGTCAAATTATATGCATAATTTATACATTGCATTAATTAAAAATTTAATACATATATATTTCAATAAATGTAAATAAAATATTCTTTGAAGTATTATATTATAACAAAAGATACTTTTTAGTTGAAGTAAAATATTACTATATTTTGTATAAAATGGTTCGATTCGGTTTTATGGATTGGTTGGACTTATCTTTCCAAATCAATTATAAATTTTCATTTTTGTTTGGATTAGAAATTTTCTAAACTAAATTGCAAAAAAAATCATATTTTCAGTTTGGTTTAGTTTTCGAATTGATTTAGTTTGGTCAGTTTTTTTACTCACCCTTATCTACCTCTAATAAATTAGTTTTTTTTTTTTTTCCGTCTTTCAGATGAAAGTGACCACTTTAATTAATTAGTTTTTTTTTTAACCAATTAGTTTCTTTTTTTTCAATGACCAATTAGTTAGAAGTAAGAACAATAAATTTATCTCCAACTTAGCATTCATACATAGGATTTTTTTACAGTCCCATCTATGTTTTTGACATAATCGGTATCGTCATTAATCTAATTTTTAATGGTTTAAATTAAATCGACAGTAAATCAAATAGTTAGATAATAAACGGGATCGATCTTATAGAAAAATATGGATGGAATTGTAAAACTTCCCACTCATACAAGATCGATGGTGGTGAGTTATGATTAGATTCTGATTCTTCAGCAATCGCGGGCACAATTAGAAAGCATATTCTTTTAGTCGGTTTGGATAATCTTGCTACTCCACTCAACCCTACTCGTTACAACAATATATGTAACACTGCAGTCGACATGTAGCTTCAGCAATCTGTCGACCAATTTAAAATGTAACGATTTTAATTTACGGTTAGTTGGCCAAATTAATAATTAAAGTATAAGACCAATAAGATAGAGTTTAGCAACATGTACAACGACTGGTACTGGCATATTATTAATGAACGAACTGATGTATCAAACATAAGAAAATGTAATGATCTCAATTTGTAATATTGATATATGACGGAAATTTTTAATATTATAAACCTTGATTTATCCTTTAAATGATGATAATAGTGGACGAGCAATATTAATTAATATTGAGATGTTATGTCTCATTAATTTATCCCTGGATTCAGAAGAGTTTAATTTCTTAATATTTGTGAGTCTAGTACGTGTAGCTTAAAGATATGTGAATCCACGCGATATGATATTAGGGGTTGGATTGGATGGAGGCATTAAGACATGACACGAGCAACAGATAATTCGAGCAGAAAGAAACGTTGAATTGGTGTGTAACGATACGATGTAACAAAAATGGTGGTTATTATGTGTTGGCAAGGAAAATACGATGAGATTTACCGTTCCAACAAGACCCCTTTATCAAGACAGTATAGCCGGATGGATGTTCTTTCGATTTCTTTCAAAAGGGTAAATCAGTGCATGGATACCATAAAGCAAGAGTACTCGATTGAGATGTAGAAATCTCTTATTTTATAGTTGGGTCACTTATAGTTATGATGTTATAGGATTAGAGTGCAAAAGTGATTAATATTTTGATTATACTATGTTATCTAGTTCTTTTTTTACCATTCAGTTATACTAACTGTACATTATAGTTTTTTTTTTTTTTAAGTAGGGTCCTAACTCAAAAATAAGGAAAATATACAAAAATAAAAAAATAAGTAGAAATAATAAATAATTAAAGAAAGGAAAATTAAAAGAAAAAAATGAAAAAATTAAAAAAGAGAGAATCGAGTCGCATCGTATTATATAGACTCTCGTCTTGTTATATAGAGGCGTATCGCATTGTATCGTATTAAATAAAGCGTCGCATACCATATAAAGTTATATCATACCATACAAAAATTTTTAATTTTTAAGGATGTAGGTAAATTTTATTACATTATAAATTAATATGAATTATATTATAATATTTTTATTGATTTTAATTCATTTCAATTTGACTCTGATTTAACTCTTTCTACCCTTAACCTCTTCTTATCATTGGGTCAACCTTCTTCTCTGGAATCACAACATTGACCAAAATACATTTGATCAATAAGCCTTGCCCTTACAACAATAAAAGCTAACTATTTAACTTCGAGTGTTGTGATTATGATGCTTAAGATTTTATAAATAACCTTCTAACTTTCAGGATAAAGCTTTTATGTTGTGATTTTGTAACGAATAAAACTAGTGAAGCTTCTAGGTTTTAATCTTAACCTTCTAAGTTTATACATATAGAAATAAAGAAAAGTACTTGTTTACCATTAAAATTAAAAAAATTATAAAAATAAAAGTTGCATAAAAAAGCAACATAAACCTAATTTATTGCCTAAAAAAAAACTAAAAGGGTATTTTTCAAGCCTAAAATGATATCAATCGAGTAAGCTTAATTATTATGTTATAGTACTTGAAAAGTAGTTATTGGAAACTTTAAATAATTAAAAAAAAATTCTTTTTGGATAAAAAGTTACGCCCATTTAAGTATAACTGAAAAATCTAATTTATCATAGATTAAGATTATATTGCATTTATCAAATACAATAATGGTCTAATATGAATATATCCCATTTTTCAAATGTAATATGATGTTTATATTACTCCAATTTTTTTTAAGTTGAATTAAGCCTATATCGTATTTTAAAAATGCGATACTAGTAGTATTATATTATCGCATTTGTGATATAGGTTTGGTAATACTTTACTATTATTGTATTTTTTAAATGCGAGGTTTATATTATTATGGATACTGTATTTTAAAGATGTGATATATAATTGATATTTTTGTAATTTTTTTATACAATTCATAGTTATATAATTTTTTTTAAAATATTGATAAATACATATTTCACCCTATAAAAACACTTTGTACATATATTATATTCTTTTATAAATTATCCAGTCACCTTCGATGTTTTCAAACAAGCTTCTAGTATGGTTGGCACGAGGAAGCATGTATAGGAGGATTTAAATTGGAGAGATTTTTATTTTGGAAATTTTGTGGCTGGGTTATGTGAGCAGTTTAATTTATAATGAGATAGGAATGATTTAATAGTAGTTTAATTATTGCGGGAGCAGTTGAATGGGCAATTACTTATGAAATGGGCACGATTTAGTGGTCAATAATTATTGATGAATACTAAGGGGTGTGAAGTACAATAAATATTGACTTAATAATATTGATATTCATAATTGATAATAATATATATAGAAAAAGAAGATACATTAAATATAATCATAATTTATACACATCATACATTCTACAACATGTGTGTATACAAAATATATAACAATTGCAACAATATCAATATATCATACAATATATATACTATATATATATGTATGTATATATGGATCTACCTATATCTATACTATAAAGCATAAGACTCGTCTTATTCAATTTGGCCAAATTGCCTTTGAGAATATTATTATTTTTGTTTTGTCATTTGTAATTTTACAATAATGCACACATTTATAAGATTTGTAGATACGTGTATGTATGTCTACACATATTCAAGATTTTGCTTTTGCTTGGAAATAGTTGAAAATGTAATTTCTTTTTCTTAAAGATGGGGAGGAATTGTGATTTGTAAGCAATCCTTACTTTAAATGCAATAACGAGAATCTAGCCGGCAATTGTGCTCTTGTTCCAAGTCCAGTCCGGTATGTAAAATATGCCACCAGCAAAAAGATAAAAAATTTCTAACCTCTTATGGGAGGTTTTCTCCAATTTAGAAAAATCCTAAAATGGGAAGGACGTTTTAATTAATAGGTGGTTAGCTTAGAATTTACAGCATTAGGGTTTTAAATAGAATTAAAAAGAAAAACCATTTTTGTTTCAAATATTCAATTAGTTTTTTAACCTAATTTTGGTTTAATAATTTTAGACATCTCAATCCTTATATACTTAGGAAAAATGAAAATACTGTTCGTTTTTCTTTTTTTTTTTGATGTTTTTCTTTTCAAAAACCCAATGAGAAAAAGGAAAAAGTAAAATTTTAATAAATATAAATACATAACCCTTTCATCTCGGCAACAGCAAAGAAAGGGACACAGCCTCACTATTTCCCTCCCCTTTCAACTTCTCAAACCCTAATCTCTCTCTCTCTCGCTCTCTCTCTCTCTCTCCCTCCCTCTCCCTCTCTTTCTCTGTGCATGTAGCTTGAAACTGGAAACATGGGCAAGTACATGAAGAAATCCAACTCGTCTCTAATGGAAGTCACGCCGAAACCCTCTATTGTTTCCTTAGGTGTAAGAACCAGAGCCAAAACCCTAGCACTCAAACGCATCTCCACTACCTCACCCTCAGACGACGCTTCCTCTTTTTCCTACCTTCAACTTCGAAACCGACGTCTCCAAAAACCCCCAATTCCTCCTCCTTCTAGGGTTTATACCAAAAAGGAAACTACTTTATCTTTAGCACCCAAGAACCGAACTTGCAGAGAAAACCCGAGTTTTTGTTCAAACCCTAACCCTAATGCTGCGGGGGATTATTGTGGAGATGATTGCTTAGAGAGCTTAGGAAGTAGGGCTTGTTCGGAAAGTGGAATTAATGGCGATTTTGAGAGGAGCTTGGAGTTAGGTATCAGAGAAAGTGAAAGGTTTGTGCGGAAAATTAAAAAAAAAAAAAAGCTTTGATTTTTTGGATTGCCTTGAAAAAAAATTTTGAGTTTGTGTTGAATTACGGAGTTAATTTGTTGTTTTAATTGTCGTTGATGATGTTATTGAATATATTGTGAAGTTTGAACTCGTGCTATGTTCCTTGGTGTGTAACATTGTTTTTATCTTATGATATAACTGTCTCTGTGTTTTTCGTCTCTTTGTAGTTTATACGGTGGGACTTTTGTACCGATTTTTATGTCAACAAATTTCTTCCTTGTTAGATAGAAAATAGTTATTTACTAGGATTATTGGTGCTTGCTTGTAGTTTATATGACGAATTCTCATTATGATTTTTACGCTAAAAGTTGCTATAAAAAATATGTATATATTTGTTAAAAGCAAAAAGCAAAATACTTTTTCTTGTCATTTCTTTCCTTTATTTTTTTTAAGTTTTTCTTTCAGTAAAGAGAGGTAGTATTTTATTACGGATAGAAGACTTTAGACTTAATACTATGTATTATATACTCAAAGTTGATGTATAGAAAATTAGAGTAAAGTTCTTTTTTTTTTCTTTTCCTTTTGTCGGACAGTTTGTTTAGTTTTTTGTTTCAGCTAGTTTATAAAGATTATCAGTCTTTTGTATTATCCATTACATATGAAGCTGACCCTTGTAAGTTTTTTTTTTGCCGGAAAATCCGCATTATTTCATGATATTTTTGGGGTATTTCAAAATTAATGAGCCACCAGTCATGTCTCAATTTACCCTTCCTTCTATCTATCTTCACAGCTAATGCGGGAAACATTTAATTTCGCCTTTCCAAGACAAGAATTGTACGATTGTCTGACAGACATATGTTAGAACTCAGAAAGCCTGGTGTTTAGCTTAGTATCATGAAGCATGTCATTGTCATCGTTTAAGAAAAGGGGTTTCTTTCTAAAGTTTCTTGGTTTCTGTTCTCCATATTTGCTTTTGCATACTTTACTGCGATAAAAGCAAGAAAAGGGAAGTTGTTGAAAGCAGTTTTTCTTTTTATGGGTATGAATGAACTCTTCTTTTTTGATGGGTTCTTTTATATAGTAGGACGTTTGATATTCTGGGGTCACACTTCTTTGATGTTTGTCAGTACTTCACTTTCATGAGCTCACATGTGTTTATCGAAAAAGTTACATGTCATGTTGCTTGGAGCAAACAAACGTGTGAAATTTGAATTTTGTGGCCTACTATGTTAATTGTGTTACTGTTTCTGTAGTTTTCACTTTCCATTGATAGATGCCCTGCTTGGTCCTGTGCAGCTTATCCTCTTTATAATCTTATCTGATTTCAACGTCCCTTGCATTGTTGTAGTGTTGTTCTGTTTGCTTACTGCTCCTGAGAGATGGTAGGGGTAGGATCACTTTGTTCCATCTATGTTTGCGATCTTCTTGGTTGTTGATAATTACGATGATAATACAAGCTAATGTATACGACTGGTTTCGATCAAAAGACATGTAAATTATATAATTGGCTCATAGAAGAGCTTGTGCTTTGCCTTTTACATATGGAAAAACATTTAAACCTGTAACTAATGTATATGGTTGATGGGATAATTATTAATGGGTAATGTTAACATTTCATTAATCTAGGGATGCTGATTCCCATGTTTGGTTGAAGTCAAGAAATAAGATGTTGTTTATGTACGAGTTGGCTGATATATGGAAATGATTCTATGTATGAATTGGCTCAGAGAAGAGCTGTGCTTTGCCTTTTGGATATGTATCGTTTGCTGACCATTTCAGCTTTACAATGTAAAGCTTAGCCTGAGAATGGTGTGGGTCTTAGTTCTCTCATAGTGGTGCTTTAAAAAGTGAAAGGGGTATGCTTATGAATTTGAGGAAAATAACTGGAAATTCGGAAGAGGCGTTACAGTTACTTTTGTTTTTGTGGTTTTCTTTACCTAGAGAAATGACACAGCATACATACTGCTAGTTATATCAACCTGTTTTCTGGTTTTTGCAGAAGCACAAGGGAAAGCACGCCCTGTAGCTTAGTGGGCGACTCAGAGGTCATCAGAATCCCAGGTTCCACCACAATTAAAAGAAGGCTGTCTACATCGCAGAGCTCTCAAAGTGACTGCAGCATGCCTAATGCACTGGAGATAGAGGAATTCTTTGCCTCTGCAGAGCAAGAACAGCAAAGATTATTTATTGAGAAGTATGCCATCGCCTTCGAATGCTTCATTCTCAATTAAATTGTCTATATATTCTTTTTTTCTTGGCTTATGAGTGTGTGTGCACAACATCAATCTATTTTGACGTGTGCATAGCCATTATGTAGTTATATTAATCTGATTTGGTGTCACTTTTGTTTTTTTTTTTTTGTTTCAGATACAACTTTGACATCGTAAATGATAAGCCTCTTCCTGGACGCTTTGAATGGGTGAAGGTAGATTCGTAAAGTAGGACTCCATAATAACAAGATGGCTAGCGAGGAACGGCCACTTCTTATTATGGAAGGTGCGGTGGCAAATATTGGCTCTGCGTTCTCTCTTGCCATCTTAATGATGTAAAGAGCATTAGAGTTAGGATGTGTAGCCTAATGATCTGTAGGCTGTAGCATTAACAGAACTGATTGCACACTACTAACCAAACCAGGTAATAAAAGCCTTGTTTGATCCATTGGTCCATGAAAGTAAGGCCAAAAGGATCTGGTGTAGGAAAATTAGAGTAGGGGGTAGGATCTGATCTTCCATGTCTAACTACTAGTAACCATTTGTACTTTGCAGTTTGTACTCTTTTCAAGAGAATATCCGTGCGTATATTTCCTATCTTCTTTGTTGTTGCTTGCATATGCATCATATGGCTGTGTGGCGCATCATAATCATATTTTGGTGGTCCTCCCTCATCTTCATATACTTACAGGAGAAGGAGACAAATGATGCTTGTTATTTATGGTCGTAGTCAGTTCCTTACGTCCTCTTTTCCGAATGTGTTGTCCCGGTCCATCCATTATTGGTGGAAGTGAAAGAAAACACTAACACAGTTTGTGAATGTGCCACTTGCCTGCCCGCAGAGGCTTAGGACTGTCGTGTTGTAGGACTGGGTTACCTTTATTTATGAAGGAAAGCAGACTGGACAGGTTTATATTACAGGTATCAAGACATGAACAATTTTTTTGGAGATCATTAATTAGCAGTTTCACAATGGGCATGTTTGGGATCTCATTTTTTTATTTGCTTGGTTATATTTTGAAATTTGGCGTCTGATTATAGGTGTATGGTCTGTTTAGATCAATTATCAATTATTAATAGTATTCATGAGCAATGATGTTCAAATTATAGAGATAGGGGACTCGCAATAACGTTCTGACTCGTTGGGTATGTCCAATATTCATCGAGATTACCTATTTGATTAAGCATACATAAATTACATATTAATGCTCCTTATTCTACTTTTGTGATTATTCATTTAAATGGTCGTTTTATGGTTTTACCCCTAAAACATCTACACGTCAATGTATTTTCCATTTTTCATTTGATTTTTAACGAACTTGGTGTCCAAATGACGATTTTATGGTATATTGTCCAAATATTATGATGTGTTTAAAAAAAAAAGGTCATGGAAAGACATGATTGAATTGAATGATACATTTAAGTGTAGAAAACTGTTAAACTTAATACCTTAAGGGTTTTAGTTTTAGATTGTACACGGTATCAAAGCTCATAAGGTCCCTTTGGAAGGCTCATGCAAGGTTTCTTTCTAGTGATAAAGGCTCTCTAGACCTAATAAGTGGTAGCGTTGTATTGAAAAATGCGGTGATTTTGATGGTCCTATGTGGAAAAGGAAAATTGCATGGTATCGGTGGTAACTTAGGTGCAGCTTAAGATGTTAGGTGACCGAGTAGGGAGTAGGCTGTAGGCTATTCATAACGCGGGCTTAGTAGAGTCAGTTCGAAAAATCATATATAGGAAGGATATGAGCAATATGAATGGAGAAAAACTCGTTAGCCTATAACACCTTAAGATTTGAGGTCAGATATGGTGCGAACTTCATAAATGTGCTCCTTTACAAGAACTACATGTAAAATTTCTCCCCAGGTACTCTGCATCTAATAAGAATTGATGGCACCCGACAGCAATGATTGGAAATCATTGCCTAGAAAAGCTAAAGTCTAGGTTAAGTCGTCGTGTTCTAAGAAGGGAATAAAGCAGCACTTCTTTTGATGAATTAGATAGTACCGTTTGTAAAGATGTACTTCGACCTTTAGGAATAAAATCTGAAATGGTTAAGCATTTACCGTCCAATTGGAGTTCATGACTCCCATCATAATCATCATCATCATCATCATCATGTGTTATTTAGAAGACAGGCTTCATTTTTATATCTTTAATTCTATGAGGCAACATGCGTTTCGCAAGGCATGTGATTGATAATAGGATAGAGAAGTGAGATACATAAGAGGGCATTTTGCAAAAATTTCATCCTATAGCTCTAACTATAAACGTACATAAAATAAGAAAAGGGAAAATAGATGATGTATAATTTTAAAAGTTCATGAAAAAGTTGTTTTATCCTAAAACAATGGCCCCACTTATATCATACTAAACTAAGTGTTATCTGTGAAGACTATTTAATATCTATTCTCTTATATTTTACAGTATATTCATATCACCATATAACTAGGAATATAAATAGAATGAGTTTTGGTTTAACACATTTCAAAACCTTATAAAAACCTTATAAATTTTTTACTCATTACAAAAACTCATTCCTATAGGATTTCGGGATAACTAGAGCTCTATAAGATTTTTCCTCTTATTATTAAAATCTACTCCTAAAGTTATTATGGACCACAATTATGTAAAAGATTTTATTTTGTTTTGATTTTTTAAGATGTTGTTAGTATATTCTTAATGAATTCTTATAAACAAACGCTTGATATATACGTTAGTCTTCTTAATAAAGAATTGTCAGATAAAGTCTATAAAATAATTTATTATTTTTAATCAAGTTAGAGTTTTCATAAGTTTTTTTAGTTCAAAAACCCGATTTTAAAACCTTTAAGATTTTTAATCATGTCCTAAAAACCTTATTAGAGTTTTTATCGGGTTGAGGAGTTGGATATCGTTTGACAACCAACCTAGTTACATCCTTATATATAACTAGTGATGATACAAAAGACAGATTGTCACTTTCTACATCATTATAATTTTGTCTCCTATCCTTCTATAGCCTTACGCTCTTAATATTTATTGCGTATTCTCTTGGTGAATAGTTATTTCATTCTCTTATTATTCTATATAAAGTTATTATTATGATGTTTAATTGAATTTTATATACCCAGTAGCATTGAATTTACAAATTTTGTATTTTTTTCTATAAATTATTATCTATTTGTATTTAAGGATTTACTTTCATAAACATCATTTGATAGTGCCTATAGAAAGGGTATCATGAATATTTTGATTTTATATCAATTTAACTGTATGATGACAATGTAATAAAAATGTAATAATTATTATGTTTATATTCCATTTCTTTTGGATTACAATCGTCAATTCCTCACTTACTCCATAACGTGATTTACAAGTATGAAGAATGACATTGTTACAAATTTCGAGATATAAATTCTATATTGGAAACTGCAAAATTTATCCAAAAAGAGTGAAAAAAGATACAAAAAATACAACTTAAAACAATGTTAGGCTTCGCTTCTAACAATATGAAACTTCTATTATGACGTGAGGTCCCCTCTTTTAGACTCGTGCAAGGATCGATTTCGAATCGTGAACCAGTCCACTCAAAAATAATCAGGCCTGAATTGTCCCAATAATCGCTAAGTCTTAAGAGTGCAGGCAGTTTAAGAGGACGGAACAATTCGAACAGGCGAGTCATGAACAGTTAGGTCGGCTTACCATTGAACCAACGAGTCAGTCTGGCCAGTTCACCTCTAAAAAGAGAGAGAGAGAGAAGGGAGGTCATTAAGTCGGAAAAAAATAATTGAATGATATCCATTAGATCATGACATGTTAAAACTATTTTTTTTTTGCAATGGTGAATGACAATTTTTTAAAAATAATATCATTAAACTAATAATAGATGACTAATTATAAATTAATTAAGAATTAAAAATAGATCAAAAATTCAATTTAAGTTTACATAAGTCCTTTTTGTAAAACTTGTCAAATATCAAGGACTTGAATATGAGGAAAAAATTAAATTTGAGGAGGAAAAAAATAAAAAAGTTAGAATTATATCAAGTCAGAAATTAATAAAAAAATTAAAAATTATTAAAAAAGTTCAAGAGTTGAACTGGCTAAACCGGCCTAGAACTACCTCTCCTACGGATTAATCACGGTTCAACTATAGCTGAGTCCATAAACCGATAGTTTTGGATCAGTTCAGAGTTGAGTTAGCCTATTATGCAGCTCTACCCTCTTTTATTATTACTATAGTGTTTTCGATGGTGGTGGTTGTGATTTAATGGGAGCATTGGAGTAGTGATGCTACAATGGTGGTCTAGGATAGTAATAATAGTGATTTTTTCTTTTTTAACCAAATAGAGGGTGTTTTTAGTACATTCATTCAATATTCTATTTAATAGTGCAATACAATTATAAGAGGTAACAATAAAAATTTATTAGAAGTAAATAATGGAACTTATATTACACAATTCCATATAATAGTTATTCATAAGGAGCAATTTTAATACTCTTATCATTGACACTCCTCAAAATAATGTAGCCCTTATAGTATTTTAACTTTAGATTAATTTATTATAAATTATCAAAATGAATCATGCATCATATTTAAGGTCCAATTAAAAGGTTAAACAACTAGAGTTACTACTTATGAGAGATCAAAGTGCAAATCAAATTATCTAAGAAAATTCAATGGATGTATTAAGTTCATGTTTATCAAGAGTGCTTTGCATATATTTCTGTGCTAAGTGTCAAGGCTCTTTTTTGTAAGATACTTATACTAATAAGAAACCATTCTTTTATACATATGGTAACATAAGGGGGGACTTTATTTTTGTATAGTTAGGGCTTTACTATTATTAAAAATTTCCACTTTTAGAAAGTGGTGCCATTTCACTAGTTTTAATGTCTCCTCTTACCAAGCTCAATAATATTAGTAAAACTCTTTACGGGGGTGTGAGTATTCTTCTGAATTGAAGCTCTTACTCACTATGTTGGTTGATCATGACCGACGGCATCTGTTATATATACTGTACCTCTGTATACACACATTGCAGCTTTATATTACTGTCGAAATTAATAAAAAGTATACTATTCATTTTTTCATTTGTACCTGTATCTCTTATAATCTGTTGGCTTTCTTCCTTGGTTGTGTTGCTTATAGGTTTAGACCTTGTTGGTTAGCATTGTGTACGAGTTAGGCTTGTTTACTATTGTAGAGGTAGGATAATAAGCGCCGTACGGTCTGTTTGTGTACTAGAGAAAGTCTCGGACTGTGACAATTGGTATCAGAGCTTAGGTTATTTCAGTGGGAACGACCATGACACAACAAGAGGAAGTAAGCAAGAGGCTAGATAGCTTTGAGGAAATCCTCAAGGGATCATCTAAGCGAATAGATGATTTGGTCGTATTGTAGGTAAGAGTAGTTGAAGTTGAGGCCAATCATCAGGAGATGAATGCTAAGATGACCAAGATGGCTAAGAATTTCAAAGTTACAATGCAAACCCTTAGAAGGGAAATGTACGTAATGACTAATGAGGCAAGACAATGTTACGCCCCGAAGTCGCGAAGTCGCGAAGTCGCAACAGTCCCGCCGTGTAAACCATTCTATGATAGAAACTGGCCTCACAGTTCCTACTATAAAGATAATCTACACAAGGCATTGACGACCACTCGCTTTGAAGTAAACAGTTCGATTAATGATTATACAATAATTATGATAATTATCACAAAGTTCTATAAAACATAGATAATTATAAATAAGTCCACAGAGCTTCCCAGGAAGATTTACAAAATCACCACAGTCTACTAATTTGCAGAATAACTAACAGTCTTCAACCTTTAACTATAAGGTCAGTTTAGTTACACATTATGCTAAATAACTTGATCCTCACACCCCTGGCTTCAAAAAGACTAACCTCTGGATAATTGTAGGACGGCATAGTACTTGAAGAGATTACAAATCAGAACCTGCAAAAGATCTATAAGGGTATGAGCAACTACAGCTCAGTAAGTTGAATTGGAGACTCATGAATGCATACAAGCACAAACAGAGTTATCAAACAATTATTTTCATGCAATGCAACAATCAAGTGTCATCGCACAACGTAGTCCGGTCCGTTGTGAAATCAAAGAAATTTCACCCGCTCCGATCCGGGTTGAGGAGTTCCATGTTATGCAGCAGCTCACAACCAAACCCAGGCTTGTGCAATGGAGACCTCGCTCCTCCCGCGACTACCTTCGAACCATTGACTTCACCCCCGCCGCGACCTCCTCTCCTGTCACTTAGTTCGATTGAGGATGAAGAAGGGACCATTTTGCAATCCTGCGCTATCCCTTTCGAAGGGGTCGGTATTTGATTGGAGAGTCCTATGATCCCCTAACGGGTTGCAATGCATGACGTTTTCGGTTATTACGGTCGACTAAGATTAAATTCCGGTTAAGGTTTTCAAACAAGTTCATACCAATTAAATCAGTCACAAAATCATTCACAGCACAAATTCCAGCACGAATTCAGATACATCAAACACATGCGCAAACTACTTACAATCACAAGCATATACAAGCCTAAGTCTCCGAGCACTACAAAACTAGTACTCTATTACAATAAGCAATAACCCAACTTACTTGAATTTGCTCAATCGCTCGATCCTCTAGTTGCGAGTTGATTTGTTTCTGGGTGTCCTATAATACAAATAGGTTCTTTTAGTACTCGTATTTTATAGATTCTTATTCTAATTTATAATGTAACTCATTTTCCTCATGTATACCTACAACGTATTAATAATTCGTTGTATTTTATTTCGGGGTTCGGCTCCTAAACTAGATTCTAGTTTTAATTCCTAAGTGGTAATAAGGCTCGAATCCCAATGTGACATTAATCACCTTATGGTCGGGTATTCAAATATCCTATTGGGTCGTAATTTTGGTATTCTAACTATTCGGTACACGCTAACTCTAATTGAGGTATCGGATTTATTCCCGATGTGTAAAAATTTTACATTTTGAGATATTTACTTAAAATTAAATATTATTTCAGATTTATTATTTTTCTGTTTTCAATTATAGTATTAACTAAATAGCTTTATTTTTTTTAGATTTATTAATTTACATTTTCACATATTCTTAATTTCTTATATTCTTTACCTAATTTCCCTAATTAACCACAATTAGTACCTAAAAGCTAGGATTAGGGTTCCATTGCAGAGATTAACTTCCTTAATCATCTAATCAAGATCCAAATCAGTAATTAACATCTTAATCATCTAATTAATCCTAAATCACCCAATTTTACCATCATTTTAGGGCTAAAAATTAACTTAAAATTTTCGAAAATTAATTTAAAGAAAATGGCTTCATAGCACTGTTTTACATCATATGAGATTCCTATAAAAAAATTTTGAGCCCCAAACTATATCCCTAAGCCTATTTAATTTCCGGTTTAATCATGCTCGGTTTTGAACAATTTGTTAAGAACCCTATATTTCCAGACATAATTAAACTAAATCAATATTTTTCCCTAAATCTACATACAATAAAACCTCAGAATAACAAGTTTCATAATTTTCTGGGCAAAATAACTAATTTTACAAAATTATACAAAAATCGGGGTTAATAAATGACTAACCGGTTCAAAGCTTTCTGGCCGTCCAAACCCGGTCTAAGGTTGTCGGCCGGTCCAGATGCTGGTCCTAGTGTAGGGTGGTGGTGGTGGTAGGTGGTGGTTTTAGTTCACTTTGTTAATCTGCACAGTTTTTTTTTTTTTTTTTTTTTTTTGGAATTTCTCTCGATTTTTCTTGTGTTTCAATTTTTCTCAGATCACAAACTATCCAAATGACTTCTGAGAATTTTTTCCTTATTTATAGACAAATACAGTAATTAATATGCATTAATTTGATGGGATTTTGCCCTATTTCCTTGATTTTAGGCTTTTAGTTTGTCAAATTCTTATTGGTTAAATTTTTTATTTTCAGTCCACGACCTGATCTTGTTGTAGTTATCTTCTTCTGATTTTTTTCTGATTTTTTTATAATTATTTTGTATTTTTCTTTAATTATTTACTTAGTTTTCGGCCTATTTTAGCAATTACGCGTATTTTTATCTACACGTAAATACATGTAGGGTACACGTGAACATTCCTAAATATTATTTTGGTCATTCTAAAATTTTTAGTATATATATAATCTATCTCTACTAATTTATTAGTTATTATATTACACTTTTTGCCTTTTCGGTAATTAGCAGTTATTATGCTTAAAATTTGAAAATTTTATAGTCTCCTATTTTACTACTCATTTTCTTAAATTTAAGTTTACAGGGTCATTTTTACTGGTATTTTGTTAAATAGTTTATAATTTGGGTTTGATCGGATCCTTTAGCCGATAGCCCTAAACCTTGGGTTTTAAGCTCAAATCTATGGTTACTTGGCTTGGCTTAGGGTTTACAGACAACACTGGGAGACTCAAGTAGAAGATGTGAGAAGACAAATTATTACTTATGCCTCAATCAAAACTATTGAGGAGTTACGGGCACAAGTAGCTATTTTGACTCTGGTTATGGGAAATGCTCCTATCCTTGTCCCTGTTCATGTTCTTGCTCATGCAGGACATCTAAAAATGCTTGAGTCCAAGGTATTCATTGGCGTGAGGGATGCCAAGTTGTTGGAGAACTTTCTATTTGATATGGAGTAGTACATTGCTGTATAGGGACAAATGATGAGAGATCAAATGTCACCATGACTGCAATATGCTTAACTGGTGATGCCAAACTATGGTGGTATACCAAATATGAGGATATCCAAAATGGCAACGCTCATGTAAATACATGGGTCGAGTAGAAGGCTGAGTTGCGGACTCAGTTTTTCCCTGAGAATGTTGAGTATAATGCCCAAAAGAAGTTAAGGGAACTTCAACAAAGTGATGACATTAGAAAGTATGTCTGTGAGTTCTCGACATTGATGTTAGACATCAAGAGCATGATTGAAGCTGATAAGTTATTCTATTTCCTAAAAGGACTGAAGCCTTATGCAAGGAATGAGTTGCAGAGGCAACGGGTTACTAACTAGGTTACAACACAGGCAGCAGTTGAGCACTTAATTGATTACACTCATGACAATAAAGAGAAGAATATGTCGACAAGACACGAAGGTGGAAAGTCAATTAAGTTAGGCAAACCCAAGAGTGGGGGAGCCCCAAGTTCAAGTAGCAGCAGTAGTAATACTGGAGGGAGTTAAAGGAAATCCTATAACTCTCACCAATCTGGAAAGAGTAGGGCAACTAATGGAGGTAAGAAGCCTTCATTCTCGTATTTCTTGTGTAATGGCTCACATAAAGTAGTTGAGTGTCTACATAGGGTAGCACTCAATGCTATGGTATGAAAAGCAGAGAGTGTTTGCCAAGATGATGAGTCGGGGAGTTATGGAGATGATCAACCCCGAATGGGTGCATTACACATGTTGTCAGCTATTGGAAAGAGTTCTTCAGTACGACGTAAGCCCAAGAATGATAATGAGTTGATGTATGCCCAGTTGAACATTAACGACAAGAGTATCAATGCAATGGTAGACTCTGGTGCTACACACAACTTCATTAATGTGCTTGAGGCGAAAAGGTTGAGGCTGGTGCTTGATGGGGACACTAGCCAAATTAAAGCTGTTAACTCCAAGGCCCGCCCTATCCAAGGAGTTGCAAGAGGAGTGAAAGTGAGGATTGAAGATTGGAGTGGAAATCTCAACTTTATAGTTGTTCCATTAGATGACTTCAGCATAGTCCTTGGAATAGATTTCTTGAGATAGGCCACAGTTACTCCCATGCCTGCAGCAAATTGCTTGTTATTTATGGGTGAAAAGCCTTGCTGTGTGATAGTTCAGAGGAACAGAGCAAACAACAATGACAAGGAAGAGAATAATATTTGGGCTATGATGTTATCAGTGCTCTAATTTAAGAGAGCGCTCAAACATCAAGAGTCAACTTTTTTGTCTTTCCTTATAGAGAAAAAGGAAGCAAGAAAGACAAAGATTCTGAAGGTAATAAAGAAGGTCCTAAAGGAGTACGATTATGTGGTGCCTAACAAACTCTCAAAGGAATTACCTCTAAGAAGGTCGATAGACCACGAGATTGAGTTGATTCCTAGTGCCAAACCACCCGCTAGAGCTCCTTATAGAATGTCGCCGCTCGAACTTGTCAAATTGAAGAAGTAATTGGAAGAGTTGTTAGAGGCAGGCTTCATTTGACCCTCAAAAGTATCATACGGGGCTCCTGTTCTATTTCAAAAGAAGTAGGATGGGAGTTTGAGATTATGTATTGACTACCAGGCTCTAAATAAGCTAATGGTGAAGAATCATTATCCAATTCCTCTAATTGCTGATTTATTTGATCAACTGAGCAGGGCTAAGTATTTTACAAAACTGGATCTTCGCTCAGGCTATCATCAGGTTTACATTGCTAAGGGGGATGAGCCCAAAACAGCGTGTGTAACCTGGTATAGCACTTATGAGTTCTTGGTGATGCCCTTCAGTCTCACTAATGCTTCTATAACATTTTGTACTTTAATGAATAATATATTTCATGAATATCTCGACAAATTTGTAGTCATTTATCTAGACGGCATTGTTGTGTATAGCAGGACATTACAAGACCATGTGAAGTACTTATGAATGGTTTTCAAGAAGCTGTAGGAGAATCATTTGTACGTGAAGCATGAAAAATGTGCCTTTGCCTAGAAGCACATCAACTTCCTGGGTTATGTTGTTGAAAAAGGGTGGATCCGAATGGATATGGTAAAGGTGGAAGCAATTAGGCAATGGCCAGTGCCTAATAGTGTAACAGAGTTGTGGTCCTTCCTTAGACTAGCAAATTACTATAGAAGATTTGTTGAGGGATATTCTTGTCGAGTCATACCCCTCATAGATCTATTGAAGAAGGACCAAGCATGGTCATGGGATGAGATATGTTAGAGTGCCTTCGAGGAGTTGAAGCGTGTAGTGACAGAGGAGCTAGTCCTCGCACTTCCTGACATTTCTAAGCCTTTGAAGTCCACATAGATGCCTCAGACATTGCATTGGGTGGAGTGTTGATGCAAGAGGGTCATCCAGTGTCATATGAGAGTTGGAAGCTGAATCAAACAAAGTGTAGGTACTCAGCCCAAGAGAAGGAGTTACTTGCAATCGTTCATTGTTTGAGGACTTGGAAACACTATTTGCTAGGATCTAAGTTTTTAGTGAAGACAAACAATTCTACTTTCGACCATATATTGACTCAACCGAAGCTTTCAGTCAAATAAGCAAGATGGTAAGAGTTTCTTACAGAGTTTGATATGGAGATTGATTACCACAGTGGACATACTAATCAGGTGGTAGATGCTTTAAGTAAGTGAGCTGATTTAGCATCCTTAGCATAGATTACACATCAGTCCACGAGTCAAATCTCGACTTCAATTCAAGAGTAGATCAAGTAATACATAGGTCAAGACTTGTTGGCCAAAAATCTCAAGTAGTTGGTTGAAGAAGGGAAGACGCGCAAATTTTAGGTAGAAGGCGACCTCATTTACACAAAGGGGCGCTGGTTGTATGTCCCGAAAATGGGCAACTTGAGAAAGGCACTCATGAAAGAGTGCCATGATACTTTATGGGTTGGACATCTAGGCTAGCAGAGGACATGGAGTTTGTTGAAGCAGGGTTATTACTGGCCGGATATGAAGGAGGATGTGATGACTTATACGAAGACTTACTTAACCTGCTAGTAGGACAAAATTGAGAAGCAGAAGGTAGCAGGCCTCTTGGAGCCACTTTCTATGCCCTCTCACCCATAGGAGAACATCTCCATTGACTTTATCACTTCCTTACCAAAAGTAGGAGAGCACTCATCTGTTTTTGTTGTTATTGACAAGTTTTCTAAGTATGCCATCTTCATTCCTACTACGAAGAGTTCAAGTGCAAAAAAGACAACCCAACTTTTCTTCAAGCATGTGATGAAATTCTAGGGTGTGCCCTAAAATATTGTGAGTGATAGGGACGCTAGGTTTACAAGGAAGTTTTGGACAAAATTGTTCTAACTTTTGGGTTCCGAGTTGAGCATGACCTCCAGCTACCATGTGCAGAGTGACTGACAGATAGAGAGATTCAATGGGTTGCTGGAGGAATACCTTCAGCACTTTGTCAGTGCCAACTAGAAGAATTGGGTTGACTTGCTGGATATTGCCTAGTTCTGTTTCAACATTCAACGAAGTTCTTCCTCTAACAAGAGCCCTATAGAGATCATTACGGGTCAACAACCACTGTTACCCCACACAGTGGCAGCACCATACACTGGGAGATGCCCAAGAGCTTATCGGTTCACAAGGGATTAGAAGCAGAGTTCAGAAGTAGCAAAAGCGTACCTTGAAAAAGTTTCCAAGAGAATGAAGAAATGGGCAAATTAAAACCGCTGACCTTAAGAGTTTAATGTTGGAGATCAGGTCCTCATAAAACTTCTTCTAGAACAGGTCAGATCATTAAAGAACAAGGATAGAAGAGTGATCCAAAAGTACATTGGTCAAGTTCCTATCATATCGAAGATTGGAAGAGCAGCCTATAAGGTCAAGCGTCCTATGTGGTTGAAGGTCCATCTAGTTTTTCATGTCAGCGTCCTGAAGCCATATTATCTATACATGGAAGACCCATCTCGTAATGTGTCTAAGCGGTCACATGTTAAGATCAAGTTCAACTTGAGTCAAGCTATGGAAGATATCCTTGTAGAGCGAAAAGTTAGAGATCCCTCCACTAAGAAAGAACATGAAGAATATTTAGTCAAGTGGAGAGATCAAGGAAAAAAAGATACTAGCTGGGAGACTAAAGAAGATCTGAAGCCCTTATCCAAGAGAAAGTCAACCTTGCTAATCAGAAGACCTCTGCCATCAAATTCAAACTCTAGTACAAATTGCCAAGGATGTTAATAGAATTAAGTGAGGAAGGATGTCAAGGTCTCTTTTTGTAAGATACTTATATTAATAAGGGGCCATTCTTTTGTACATATTGTAACATAAGAGGGAACTTTATTTTTATGTAGTTAGGACCTTACTATTATTAGAAATTTCCACTTTTAAAAAGTAGTGTCATTTTACCAGTTTTAATGTCTCTTCCTGCCAGGCCTAATAATGTCCGTAAAACTCTTTATGGGGGTATAAGTATTCTTTTGGATTGAAACTCTTACTTATCAAGTTGGTTGATTATGATCGACGGCACCTGTTACATACACTGTATCTCTGTGCATGTATATTGCAACCTTATATTATTGTCGGAAATAATAAAAGTATACTATTCATTTTTCCATTCATGTCTGTGTCCCTTATAATCTGTTGGCTTTTTTCCTTAGTTGTATTATTTATAAGTTTAAGCCTTATTGGTTAGCATTGCATGCGAGTTAGGTTTGTTTACTACTGTAAAGGCACGATAGTAAGCACCGCACAGTTTGTTTGTGTGCTAGAGAAAGTCTCGAACCGTGACACTAAGCACCCCATTTTTATTGGTAAAGTTTAAGTACCTTAAGATGCTTAACTTTGTTGGGGTTAAAATCGTAAATAAGTCAAGTCAAGATAACACAATACTAAGTTTGAGTACGATCTTGACTCGAAATTTTAAAACTGGAGCTCAATTCAAACTTAGTCGAGCTTATAATCTTAAACTCGATCTTAACTCAAATTATCACTAAAAAAGGCCAAGCTCAACTCGATTAAGTTTAATTTATTTGAAAACACATTTTTTAAAATTATAATAATATTAGCATTTAAACTTGACTCGAAATCAACCGATATTTATATTCAACTCGAGTTTGATTAAGCTCATGAGCTAGTTAAGTTAAGTATTATAAAGTTAAAACTTGACTTAATTAACTATTCAAGTAACTTAAACTCAAGCTCAAGCTTAAGCCCGACTTGAATTTTTTTAAATTAAACTCAAATAAATATCAAGCTTGCCTTAGTAGTTTATGAGCGGTTTAACTTATTAACACACCTAACTAGAGTGCTAAAATAAGTATTGATGCTTGACACATATTTTCGTATTAAATAACTTTAGTTAGGTACTCCATCGATAGAATTTAGATCCTCTCAAATTTTTTTCTTGCTCAATTCTTTTTAATTTATAAATTAATAACCTAGATTATCTAAATTTTTAGACTATTTTTTACTAACAATATAATGTGTATAATTATTTAAAAAAGAGAGTTATTCAAGATGTTAGTAGGTATAGATACCTCCACTATAATCACCGTAATTGTACTGTAGGTTGTAGGTTAACATGACATGATCGTTACCGAATCCGCCTTCTCACCTGTTAGGCTGTTATCATTATTCTCTTGTAACTACCAGTCAACGCACGAGTACCCAGATGATTTGAATTGAGGCCTCAACATCAGTAATCAATCGATAATGTCGAAGGTGTTCTTGTTTTAATCTGATTGATGTTCGGGTAAGCCGTACAATGTCCCCCATGTGAATTATCAGACGCTACCCATCCATCACCAATATATATATATATATAGATACACACACACAAATAAAATATCCAAGTATGTTAGTTTGTTGGACACACTCATAAAATCAATAGTCGATTAATTTGGATTCATCAAGTTACGTATAGAATTTTCGAACGAAATTTATTATAAGTTATTCTTCGACACAATAAACATATATCTTATCGCATTGAAAACTGTCTTCCACTGAATCTAAAAGTGCTCCTCCATCCCCGTTCTCGTTAGAGAATTTACAGTTTTACACATTTGCCAAATCTTGGAATATATTAATGGTTTTTGCTAAACAGTCAAAATTTTCTAATTACAAGTCCAATATCCTTATCAAACAAAAGTCAAAGTTCCAATTACAACAAATATATGTACAATGAATTTCAATAAAATAGCATGAGTTAATAACAAATTATAAGAAAATTACATATTTTTATGCAAAAACTCAGTTGATCTATAATTACATATCTATGACATGAGTTGAATGATAACTTCGATGAGATGACATGAAGATGTCTCATAGGCGAAGAATAAGCAATTTCAATAAGTTGATAAACTTGGTATATACGAAAGAATTCGTAGGCATCAACCTCATTGTTTTTTATACAAAGGTAGGAATGGCTTGGGCAATGATTTTTGTGGTGTTAGTTTGGTCCTTGAATAGATAAACTTGATCCTACGGTCATGTTTTCATAGTCTTTGAATTGTGTGAAATGAAAAATAACTAACTATTCATAGATTTTGATGCTCAAATCCTTAATTGATTGAATGGTTTGATGATTGGCACATGAGATGAGTTACCTCCTTCACGTTATCCTACATTCTAGACTTCATTATCTGGTTTCCATTACTTAATCGAAATAATCGGTGTATTTAATTATTGGATTTGACCTAATTAAATACGAAATATTTTAGCCCTATGAACATGTTATTTTTTTGTCAACTACTAATATTACATTTCTAAGAGTCCGAGGGGAAACAGAATATTCTTAATTCAATTTTTTCTTTCGACTGAAATATGCTTAATTCGATTTTTTTTTTTAAACTGAAATATGCTTAATTCGATTAGAAACTCAGTATTCATGTCAATTTCGTTTGGGCATGGATATTTGTTATTGACTAGTTGATGCTCATGAGTTTTATAAGTTAGCTCAACCAAACAACAGCAATCATATTGATGGCTATGGGGTATGAGTGTGCCTGGGAAAGCGCACTTTTGCACCGCATATGATATGATATGATAAAAAGACTTGAAAGACTTGGGGTTTCCATTCACGGGGAAGTAATTCAGAAACTCAGTTGTGTGCTGGTGCTGTAATGTGTAATCAGGAAATGAAAATTTTCAAGTGTGTGTGTGTGGGTGTGTCAGAGTAAGAGTAAAGAATCCGAAGCTCTCTATACTAATAGCGTACAGGTAGGGTAGGTTAAAGATTCTGTGGAGCAGAAACAATCCAAAGCTACTCTAGCCCTACTCTAAGTTATGCTCCAAATTGAACGTGAATGTGTAGTCTGAAGGGTCTAGCTCATTAAAGGATAGAAATTAAAATTTCCATTCTTCAATCAACAAGACTATAACTTTAATTTCTTCAGAACGGTACTAGCTGCATCAAAAAAAAAAAAAAAAAACAGAAACGGGCATGTACTCCTAAGTTTTACAACTCTTACACTGGTTTTGATGAGATATTTTAGCAGATATTTAAAAGGCATGAACTTCTTAAGAATTTTTTCTTTTTCCTTTTTAAAAAAAAGGAAATGCCATCTGTTTGTCCTTTTGCCCGTTAGATTATAGGATTCTTTGCGCTGACACGATAAATATTAAAACACAAATAAAAAAAAAAAAAAAAGGGGTAGGCAGCCTTACCCAACAAGATAGATTCGGGTAACACTTAGTGCCCATTGTTGTGATCCAAGATAGCAGAACCTGCTCAGGGCTCAAATACATCACTAAAGAATGAGTCAATATTACGGTTTATGCCTCAATTAAAGAATATAGCACTTAAATAATATTTATGTGATACAAAGTTTTTTTTTTTTTTTAAGTAATTAAATTAATATAGTAATTCTAAATATATCTATCTTTTTAAGCATTCA
Organism: Lumnitzera littorea; assembly: GCA_024138015.1. Classification (NCBI taxonomy): domain Eukaryota; kingdom Viridiplantae; phylum Streptophyta; class Magnoliopsida; order Myrtales; family Combretaceae; genus Lumnitzera; species Lumnitzera littorea. The sequence goes on from JAMXBB010000002.1 coordinate 126,344,209, forward strand.
AAATGTAAGTGCACTGTTTACCAGTAGTTAACCGTGGAATGATTGTGTATTGTGATTTCTTATCTAAAAATGTAAGCTGCTACTTAATGGCGCTTATCTTTACCTAGGTGTCTAGTCTATGCATGCCTCATTCCCTGATACATTACATCCATGCTTAATGTATTGTTCCAATCCAACTTGATACAAATTACAGCAACCACAAGGTATCCTTAAAAGTTTAAGATTAAATACTCATATAATTCAGGGTCCTTGTGTCCCTACTTGGCATGTATGGCTCATTCCCTCTCAAAAACATAAATGCATTTTCCCTGTAATTAACATCTGCTGATGCTGATCTTCTCAGGAACCTCATAGGATTCTTGCCAGTGAACTAAACACTTGATCTCTCACCTAACTGCAATTCCCCTCCATGGACAGATGTAAAGGTGTCAATGGGTCCATGACAAAAACGTCGGAATACAAATAATGCCACCCAAGCAACATGATATAAGCACATGCAAGAATAACTGCCACCAACCTTCGTAAGGCATGTACAAGCCTGAATTTGGTAGGAATAAGTGCTGTTTTACCTGATACCGGCTTCTTTACAATGTTGCAGGAGAAAAAATTATGGGTCTGGGGACGGTAATGATGCTGGCTTACTCGTATCTGACATTTCAACTTCATAAGTATTGTTGTATGAAGAATTCTCATCTCCCAGCGCCATAGATTTTAGTTTCGTCTCCCTTATAGCACGCAGCTCATGTCTGGACCAATAAGAAATGTTAACTTTTGCCAATATGCTGATGTGGTTCCAAATGGTATGAAAACATAATTATAAAGAAAAGAGAGAAGATGTTTGCAAAACTATAGGTAACAATTAGATCACGTCTCCAATTTTTGTTTTCAGTTCCAAAGGACTGGATAATATCCACCACAATGATTTTGAAAAGTTAGATTTTCTTTTTCAGAACCAGAAGCACCCACACCCACGGTTAGCTCAAAAGCGAATTGGAAGAATGAAACTTTCAAGTACTTGACTATGTCTCCTGGAGAAATTGTAATCTGGGATCTACACACAAATACTGCATATCCAGGTCGGGTAAGGACAGAACAAGGCCTCCAATTACCTTTTTCTATTGTACAAGTTCATTAAAATCTGATGGAACACCCTTTTTTCTACTCTCCCTAGATCTACAGGTTAAAATAGCAATAAGGAAAATGCACAATACAGTCAACTAATGTTGCTACATTAATAAATAAATGAACACTGAAAATAGCCACTAGCCTAATTCTTTTGAATTCTGGCCCAGGGATAACCCAGCCATGAGAGTGCCTTACAGAATAAACAAATAAATGGATGAATATTTTACTAAATAAACACTGAAAATAGCCACTAGCCTTATGGTCTACTGCTAGATGCCTATGCTCTTAGTCACAGAATATGGTTCAAAAACTGTCCCAGCTTTATTTATGAGAAGAAGCTAAAAAAATTATAATAACATTAGTATCTGCTACCAGCCAAGGGAAAGACATCATTGACCTTCATAAGGATGACAGTAGTTGTTACTAGTCATCTAATCTTATGCAAGCATCCCTCTCTAGTAGATGTAGGGGCCTTCTTAAGGAACAAGAAAGAATGCTAACGATCGCACCCTTGACCTTAGGAATAAGCTGCAGGACAGCCAAGCCTTGAAGTTCTGGTCATCCCTAGTCTTGTGGTGACTTGATAACTCCCAAGGATCCCAAAGACCCAATTGTTAATCCAGCTTGGGTATTTAGCAATCTACATGTCTCGAATTACAGAAGAAGTCATGAGTGATTAATGGTATAAACTGGTACTTGCCAACTAGGAAGTTCTGGAACAACAATAAGGCCGATGTGAGGCCAAGTGAATGGCTACTAGATCAACAGAAAATTTTCATACTGCCTTTGGTGCATTTAGGATATAGGGTCCACTAATATCGTGGCACAGGATCCCTTGGTTCAAAGTAGACATTAGTTGACATTCTTTCATCGTATGGTTTGCATCTCTGTGTAGGTTCCACACTGTTATAAGCTTTTTTTGGGTAATGGCACTGTTATAAGCTTAAATATGTATTCCTATAATTATTATTATTATTTTGATCATTAACATGCTGAAATCTCAGGGCAGGGGAAGAGTGACAATTGATATATGTGCAACTCCAGAGTGAAGCATGGGCACCTCCAGCTAAAGTCTCACAAGGTTTCAAAGGTAATTGTAAAGCAATTAGAGTGTCATACTAATTTTGGTACATGGAGGAACGTTATCCAGTCCTTGGAAATAAATCCTCATCGATTGGAAAGTGGAGACTGAGTGCTGCTGCAGGATAATGTTTTATACAGAGAGAAAGGAATGATAGAAGAGATGGAGGAATCGAATTCTTCAAGGAAATAATTCCTAGTCGGAATTCTGTTTTATTTTTTTGAAGCCTTAAAAAAATGAAGTATGTGTAAGGGTTGAATTATATCATGTGATTGGCAGGTTTCATACATTTGCATACTGCCTCTAGTGTGCATGCTTTCATTATACCCTCACATTTTGTGGATTTTTATAATTACAGTGTATTAGGAATGGTCAATACTGTTTAAAAGATGGATATATTCCTCTTATACAAAAGATATGTTGCTGACTTATGCCCCCTCATAGAAAAGATTGATTGCCAATTCCCATACCAAATCCATCTCGATGGTTAGTGTGACCTAGAAACCTTTTTGGAACAAGTCATTAAGGGCGTTTTATTTTTTCTCATCAATTTTCCTTCATTTAAGAAATAACTAAGGAAACTTTTTATGATTAGGCTAGATTCAAGTAATATGTACTTAGTACAAAATAAGGCTGATGCCCTAAAACATAAATTCTAGTTAAGTTCAATGATTGCTGTTTAATTTCCCATAGCCAAAATTTAAACAAAGAAAAATTATAGGACTTCCTCCCATCACGTATGATGAAAAATCATTTTGATTCCTTAACAAAGAGTATCATAGCTTTTGCAACATTATTATGAAGGATGAAGAACATAATTGTGAAGACAGTACATCATGCTCTTTGACATAATTATGTTTTCTTCTTGCAACCAACATAAAAGTTAAAAAAAAAAAGAATAAAGAAAATGCAGCAGCATGCTTTTCTCTAGTAATTTGCTGTTTGTAATCACGCCTTTCCTTTCTTTTCCCTTTTTTTTTGTGTTACTAGAATAAAACTCACCTTCCCTCTTTCCTCCTTACGCTTCTTCATATATACATATACATATATATATTGGTTGCATCTCTCTCTCTCTATATATATGATGTGTGAGTGCATCTCTATAGCATGATTTCCAAGCAACAAAAGCATTTTTCCATCACTCTAAGTCAAGATAAGCTTCTAAACACAAGAAGAAGGCACACATTCCAGGCATATCAAGGGACTTACTCTGCTATGTAGCTCCTGACAAGCATAAAATATATATTCCAAAAGCGGTCCTCCTTAAGGTGGGCCGGACACAGCTTATACCTAAGTTGTGCTATCTCCTGAAACACAACAATGGAATCAATAAGAAGATTTGCATCTGGCAACATCATTCACTTTTGATAGGCCAAATGATAGAGAGAACTACAATTGCAGCTGCCTTTTATTCACAGCATTTGAAAAAAAAAAAAAAATCATGCCCCACAAGCAGATATTACGATAAAAGCACCCTTCATCAAATGACAATCAAAGCATAACCTGGAAAAAGTGAACACTGTGATTACTGATAAGAAAGTGAACACTTCAAAATTACCCAGTGATTACTACAAGTTTTACAAATAAAACATCCACAAAAATAGAACAAAAGGAAACACAAAAAGTAAATTTCACTGAGACCAAGATAACAGTAAGCTTTTCAGCAATGTAATGTTTGAGGTAATATACGCATCATTATTTACAAAAGCTGTTTTCACCAATAAAACTTCATGCCTCTGCATCCTTCTCGCAGCGTGGTTAACATCCCATATATCAACTCTAAAGCGGAAAAAGAAAAAGATATCACATTTTGCAAATTTTAGAGGTCAACAGCTTTATAAAGCTACCCATTCTACATTACCATGAGCCATTATTATGGTTGGAACAACCTATTAGTCAAGAAACAATGTGAAAGGGGAATCCCTGTCTAGAAAACAAAAAAGGAAATGAACTTGGTAATCTGGCATTTTCATTCAGAGAAAGCAATTATCCAGCATGAAATTTTGACATCTTTGTTGTTTTTACCCCCCAAAAAACAACTTTGTCATAGATCATATGATATCAAGTCAATGGCTCATGCATCCTAAAATAACAGAGCTTTTAATTACTCGAAAACAGCATGTTTCCCAAAGCAACTATTGATCGAAAAATTGCATCTACTATATACACTTCACATCAACAAGTAGGATCTCCAAAACTGACATAAACATATGCAGGACAAACCTTAACCCTCGATAACAGGAGTAAAGCATGTTGTTCCTGCCATTCAGACAAATCTTTCTTCAGGTTGCTTGGAGCAGAGCCAGCTTCAAGATCCTGAGCCATATCATCGTCATCTACAGCAATACAACTACACAATAATGAGCATCATAACGACGACGAAATTCTAATTCCAATTCTTCTGTTTCTATAAAGACAGAACCCTGAAAAGAGCAAAGATCAAAGCTTCTCTTACTCATTCTGCTCTTACTCATTGAACTTCTAGTTAAAATATACAAAATATTTTTGCCAAACTAAAGTTCAAAAGATCTCTAGATTAGTATAGAGAAAGCAAAGAACAGACCCAACAACACTCGGGTACTTGCAATACGTAAACAATTCATAAAACGAAATTGACAGCGGGAAGCCGAAAGATTCCTATTTGTGTGAACTTTCAGCTTAAAGAGTTTGGATAATCATCAGAGCAATTACAGATAAGTTTCAATAAAAAGCCATAAAATTAAAACACAATTCAAGCTAAAGACTCAAAAACCCAAGCTTTAATTTCTTCAAATTCCAAATACCAAGCAAGTAAATGGGGGGTACCTTGTAAATGGAAATTCTGGAAAGAATCAATGGTGAAAGTCTTGACATGATCGATAAGTTGGTCAGTTATTCCATATTGTTTTAGTAATTCTTCTGGAAGGAGGAGTTGCTGTTCTCGTTGCTTACTCGTCTTCGTTGAAGAAGGTGATGAGGTGTTGATACTACTAGGATCTTTCAATAGCTTTCGTCGAAACCAATCCATGGAATGGGAATTGGATATCTGGAGTGCAGGTCTTTAGTGCGATTGGATTGAATTGAAAGGAAATTCTGGTGAACAACACAACACTTACTGCGGAAGTAGCAATGCGCAATACCACAACTTTCCCTGCTCCACTTTTTTTGTATTTTTTAAAAAAGAGATTACTTAAAAAACAAAAAGTGAAAATTTTGAGGAAAAAAAAAATTCTAATAGCGAAAAAAAAGAAGAAGGAAAAATAGCGATATATATATATATATCTATATGATAATGATAAGCAAGATTAGAAAATAAAATTTAAATGCATTAAAACTATTGACATTGCATAATTTTCGAATATGAATATATTTTTGAGAAAACTTATTATGTTTAATTTACGAAATGAAATAAGATAAAAATAAAATCAAAATTCTTTATAAATGAAGTAGAAAAGAAATAATTATTCTTTATAATTAATTTGAGGTATCATGAATAAAATGGTTATGCTTCAGGCTCTTAATCTTGCAAAGCAATACAATTCTTCAATTTTCAATAATAATAATTTTTTGGTATTAATAGTACATTTTGGAGTAATTTAGTGGTATTGATAGTATATTTTGGATGTAGACCCATAAACTTAGATCAACCAATTTAGGCTATAAGCCGACCTATTCACAAACTTATGATCAATCAGTTTTGAGTTTAGCTTAAGTCGTAAAAGTTCTCAACTAAGCTCTCTTAAACCACTGGAGGTACTCTTAACTCAAATTTTGTGGTTAGAGCCAAGATTGTCTCTTCAAAGTGTATGCTCAGCCTCCAATAGATTGATGGACCTATTTAAAGTCCTTGGCTAAAGATAGAAGTGTGCTAGCAAAAAGAGTTATCTCTAGAATGGAAAGCTAGTTGCCTCTACTTAACCTTATAGATCTTGAGATTTACTTTAATGAGCATATACGCTTTCCAAATATATCAAGATCTACTTTTCCTTGATATTTATTCATTAGCCAAATTTATCTCCATCGTCTCCATTATAAATAAGTCCTCAAGATCATTAGTAATACTCTCTACAACCACCCATATGCTCTTATTACCATTTTGTTATTACTCTATTACATTTTCCTCCCACCACTTCAGTATTAGAGTGTCTATTGAATAATTTCTAGCTATTTTGCTTACATTTGTTTGTTTTGTAGGCCTTTTTCTTACACTCTTAAAGGCTTATCCAATCCAAACCTCTATGAGTAAGAATCTTAAGACGACATGCGGAATAGTTATTTTGTTAACTAAACACAAAATAGATTTATTGTAACACCTTAGGAACTGAGAAATTACAATTTGCTACGTGTTCTTATAGTCTAATGACATGTTAGGAATCTAGAATCAACTTGTAAGTAATCTCTACATACGTCAACAATCTATAATAACCTCTAATGACTCCAAAACAATATCTCAAATTGTTTTAAACATCCTCAATTCACCAATAATTTAAGATTGATCAAACTTGAATTATTTTATTCAATGAAAATAAACCTAAATTCAGAATTCAAATACAATTGTCTCAAGGAACCAACCAAGACTCAAATGTATCATGTTCACTAGATATTTAATTTTAAAAACTATCAAGGACATTAATAAAAGAAGTTTCAAGTGACTTCTCATGACCCAGAATACAAAATAAAAATAAACAACTAGCTATCTGATAACATTGTCCAACAAAATTCTTAATCCTATACTAACTATACAGAGCAATCTCCATAATCAACATAATAATCATAGTAGTTTGCAGCATCGTCATAAAAATTAAACTCACTATAGTAGTCTTCATAATTCCTGTAACTTATTCTTATATCTAAAAATAAGAATCCCTAAAGAGGTGAGCAAAGCCTAGTATGGGGTAACAACCACATATGTATGTTCACACAATAGTGCACAAGGGTATACATTAACTAATTCAATATAGCTAAAAGCAATAACCACAGTTTAATATCTTTATTTAAGTCCATCTAGCAATATAGTTCTAGTGTCCCAAAACTTAGAGTGATTCATGATCTTAGCACTCAATACACATACACACACACATACATACACATAAATATTGATATTGTATGCTCCCCAATACCCTATGGACTAATGATCACCTAAATTTACCTACATCATTTCAAAGTGAGATTCCAATTAGAACAATATTACACTAAGATCACTGGGGTACCACCCCAAAGTCTTGTCTTCCTAGTCCCTTGGGCCCAACTAAGCATAAGTAGTAAACTTTCTTAAGGTCAAGTGTTTATTAAGTTCATTTAATGATTACTAGTCCTACATAATCACAAGAACTGACTGAATTGTTTGCTTAGATTTTGAAACATGTGTCTCACAACTTGTTCATATGAGAATAATACACTTAGTTTCCAAGTTCATCTAACATTATCTTTTAACTCAATAACACAACACTCACTCACTTGCAACTCGTTGCTTAAGGACCTAGGATTGCTAAGAGGATAGATTGATTTGTAAGATATTTTGATTGAAGTTTCACGTTTAGAAAAGCTTCAGAAAGGATTTAGGATAGGAAGATATGCCTAAAGAACTTAGAAAAAACAAAAGAAACGTCAGTGCACATAATAAGGATCATGGCATCTGGATGTTACAACAAATGGCATTCAGACACCATGATCGAGGGAGCAACCTACCCCCTAGCTTCCAGATGCTAAGCTGTAGTTTGCATATTTCTACACGCTGCAATGATGTTTCATCCCTCAACTCTCGACCCTCTTTCGCTATTCTCAAAAACCATCACTCTCAATTCGATTACCCATTAATAACTTAACCTTACACTCCTTAAAACATCAACCTATAGTCAAATCTCAACCCTATTTTTCTTGAATTCAAAATTCACAATATGTAAAACAACACATGTATGGGTTAGGCAACAATTCTTATCATTAGGATTGGAAAACCTTATTTCCACCACCAAGAATCCGATGTAAAACTCCAAAATAACCTTCCCAAATTTGTTTTAAGTGCTACCTTACGAGGAAAAAACAAGTTTCTCATTAAAATCCGATAGAAACCTTAAGAAAGAGAGCGATTTCATCACTTACATTAATCTTTTTTACCCCAATCTTGTTAAATCATGTTGTATAATGGCAAGCATTCCCTTAGCTTATAATATCGCTTATTACTCTTTTTATTTTTATTTTTATATTTCATTTTTTCCTTTATTTCGGGTTTTATATTTGTAGATGAAAAATAGCCATTTTACTTTATCTCTATGAAGTAAACTAAATGTGCCATAAGTTTAAAATTATATTTGAAATGAAAAAGAAAAAACTTTTTATATGTATCTCGAAATTTGTTAGCCTAGTAAAAGCTTTGAAGTAAAATGACTTTTTAAGCGAGAGCAATCCTATTTAAAACTTTATTTTGAGTGGCCAATTTCTAGCTATGTATCTAGTATTATTTACAAATGATAGTAAAAGCCAAGGCTCTTTTGACACTATAAAGCATGGTAAAATCGAATATTATTCACAAAAGCATGTAAGATTAACTTCCATTACACAAGCCTTTTTTCTGTTATTTATTTATTTTTTTCCCATTGTTGTTGTTTAATTATTTTAATTAATTTAATTTTCAATATCTATTTTAAATGAGTCACTTATTTGCTTCACTTTTAAAAAAAGTACTAGAACCAAAAAGAAAATAAAAATAAAAATTAAGTTTTGCATAATAAATGGAAAAAAACAATGTTGTCGAATTTAAATCAAAAGGTTGATTTAAGAGTGAGACAAGGTTAAGGGTTGAGAAGGTCACCTAGGATAGAATCGAGATTAATAAAAATACTATAATATAATTTATATTTATATATAAAGTAATAAAAATTACCTATATTTTTTAGAATTAAAACTTGAGAACTATTTATTGTTTATTTTTCATTTTTCTTTAATCTACATTTATTATTTTAGTAAATTGGTGTATTTTCTAGAAAATATAAGAAAAAAAAAATATTTTAACCCAATAAATTCTTATGAAAACCGAATTAGATTGATCAAGTCAACTAGTTGAACCTATGTTACGATTAATGAGGGTTAAATAGGTAGTTTGGATTAGTTTAATGAATAAGTCAGATTGAACTAGATAAACCTAATTGGATTGAGAGAGTCAACCTGAATACAACAATATAGGAAAAAAAAAAAGTAAATGTTTGTACAATTTCATTATAATTATTTCATGTCTTGCTTCAAAAAATCGGCCACTAAAAAGCTTAGACACCGATATTACTAAAGTGAAGAAATTTAAAGTTTTGATACCAAAATAAATGTACTTTTACTCGCATTATCCTCACCTGTAAAAATGGAAATCATTCCTTTATTTTGGGTTTTACTACAGGTATTTGCCTTTTCTAAATATACTTAGGTAGGGTTCCATGCAAGCGCAGGAACTTGTTTTGCATATTTGATTTATTTTTCCAGTGAGACTTTATTTTAATTCAGTGCAAATTAATAAAAAAAAAATTACAGCAAAATATAAGTTGTAAAAGTATATTTGTACATAAACACGGCACGAATATATAGGATTTGATACGATGTTGTTTTGCATGAGGGGAGACAGACCTTGAGCCTGAATCTGTATTTGGCCAAAGAAAACTCGAATTACGTACCAAATATAATTCAACATATGCTGTTATTTATTTCTCGTTTCCAACTTTACAAGTCTGCGAATTTTTATTGCTGCTTGATTATTAATTTCCACCAACTGGTGTATAAAAGATTTTCTTTCATTTGGAGCTGGACTCATGTATGCATTTACATACCATATAAACCAGAGTGTTAATGTTGATTAGTGACCATAAAATGGACACATCCAACTAAATGATGTTTTAATATTGAACGGCTCCGAATTATTTAAAATGCAATAGGAATAAGTACCATTGGGAAATTCATAATACTCTCTTCCTTTGATATGTTTTGCAAGGGAAATTCATTTTAATGCACCTAAATTGAAGAATTTTATGGTAAAAGAAAAGGTTTTTAGTATGGAAATGGAAAAAAAAAATGAAGTTACCATTTATTTACCTATTATCATAGTAGATACGAGAGTGAATACGGGGTAAATTGGGTATAATACTCTCAAACTCTTTGATATCCTGAAACCTATACTTTATAATACTCACAAGGTATAGGATATATTGTGGAATTTGTAAATTTTCTCATAAGTTTTAGCTTCATATGTTTTTTAATAACAGATTTTAGTTATATTTATTTTATACCAAAAGATTTCATTCCACATTTGATCAATAGTTATAAATATGTATTCGCAAATGTTTTCGTTTATTTTTACAACATCATTAGACTAGAGTTAGCACTTAATAAATGTGGAAGAAGAATTAGAAATAAAATAAAACATATAATAGGAAGAGAGAGGCATTGTTGAGACTTAAGAGATCCAAAAGCGAGGCATCTCTAAGTTTAGGATTCCATCTAATGTGCTAAAACCATTTCTTTTTCTTTTTAGTATATTATTACTTGACTGAAAAAATGTATTATTGTTGTTGTTATTTATCTTTTATTTATTGACATTATTTAGGCTAAATTATGCAGACCACCATTAAGAACTTTGTGTTGGAATTATGATGGGCTAGGTACAAGTTTCGTAGTAGAGTATTGGTGTTCTTTAGAAAATAAGCCTTTATCATGTGTAGGTTATTTATATTAAAATAGCCTAAGCCAATTTAACTTTGTAATCTATAACATTATAAGGCAGTCTTATTTCCCCTTCTCAAGGGATGTAGGACTTTTTATAATCTCTCAACACTCCCCCTCGAGGCCAACTGGCCTTACTCAATTAAGACTTGCTTTCCTACGCTTGGGTTTTTATGCTAAGGCCTCAAGTCTTTAATATCTTTTTTCTTCCTTTCTTTATGAAGTTTTTTTTTTTTTTTTTTACTAGGAAATTAGCCTCTCTTTTTTTTCTTTTTCTTTTTTTTTTTTTTGCTTCTTTTCACCTTTCTTTTTTAGTTTTATATTTACTTGAACCTTGATACTACTTGTTGGAATTATGATAGGCCTAGTCTAATTATCATAAGAGAGTGTTAGTATTTTTTAGAAAATATGTCTTTTCATATATGAGTTGTTTATATTAAAACAGCTTAAAGCAATTTAGCTTTACAACTTATTATATTATAAAGCAGTCTATTTCTCCTTCTTAAGGAATATAGGACTTTTTGTCATCTTTCAACAATCCCCCTCAAGTCAAACCGATTTGCCTAGTTAAGACTTGCCTTCATATGCCTGGGCTTTTACACCAAGGCCTCATATCTTCAATATCCTTTTTTTTTCTTCATATATAATTTTTTTTCAATAGGAAATGAGCCTCATTTTTTTTAGGCTTCTTTTCCATTTTTTTTTTAAATTTTATATTTACTTGGACCTAGATATTTTTATCATTGGTCATTGGGCCTTTTAGTGGCTCTAACACCACTTGTTAGAATTGTGATGGGCCTAATCAAAGTATCATGGGAGAGTGTCGTTGTTCTTTAGAAAATAGACCATTTTTTATGTTTGAGTTATTTGTATTAAAATGGCCTAAACCAATTTAACTTTACATTATAAAGCAATTTTGTTTCCTCTTTTTAAGGGATGTTGGACTTCTTATTATCTTTTAATATCTTGAAAACTACATGATCACTTAATTTTTCCAAAATCAGCACTTATCACCCCTTAAACAAGCATGCCCCACCCACATCCCATCCCCTCCCCTACACCCCTACCCCCACCCAATTTTTAATAGAGCTATCATTGTAAAATAAGCTTATTTAAATATTTGCATAGCAATTTATCCACATATTTAATTATTAAAATTAATTGAGGCTAGAAAAATACTTTAAAAAAGCTTATGTTATATTAATTATATGGATAAATCTAATTAAATTGACTAAAGAATTATCGTGTAAATATTTATATAAGCTTATTTCACACATGACAATTTAGTTGAGAAAAAAAATGGGGCTCACACTTATTTCAAGGGTAGTAAGTTCCAACTTTTATAAAAATTGGAGACTTGTGCAATTTTTAAAGTTTTTAGGAATAGTGCACACAATTCATCTTATTAGTTAATAATTTTTACACGATGGGTATAAGGTGGTATAAGGTATTTTAGAACCTTCACCTTACATACCTTAGGTATGAGTTTCATGATGGGCACAAAGTTTGAAGATATCATATCCATACCCTACTCTATGAAAGTAAGTTTTGGAAAATTAATACTTAGAACCTATCTTATGATCCTTGATAATCTTGCGAAGTCTACATAAACAAAAGTATTCCATGATTTCCTTTTATGATAATTTTACAATATTTCTTTTATTAGCAATGAGAGAAAAAAAAAATCATTTTGAAAGTTATTATACAATAAATCTTTCAATAAACCAAATATACTTTTATAATATTAATTGTAAAAAAAACAAAGTTACGAAACCAAGCAATATTTTGCTGATAATTTATATGATAAAATTGGAAGAATCATAATATGAGCAATATAATTATTATTTATGATGTACTACTCATAAAAAATACCAATGTAGGAGAATTTATTTAATTAAATATGATTTTGTAATGGATGAATTTAATGTCATTAGTTCTATTGGAAATAAATTAGAAATAAAAATGCAAAAAAAGAATGTTATTCGAGCTTCTTAAAAAGCAAAAAATCACTTGTGAGATTTGAACCCCAAACTCTTATATTTAGTAAAATAAAAATTTAACCATATCTATTTCTACTTTAAAATTTGCTCATTAAGATTTATATAACTTATAATTTTTTTATTTTAAAAAAATTAGCTTTTTCCCCATCTTGGGGCGGAGGCATCCGTCCCTGCCCAGTATAGTTAGTCTTAGCCTGCATTTACATGTAAGAAATTATAAGTAAATCCATTAAAAAATGTATTAACTGCACGAGGTAAACACACAGTCTTGGTTCATGACAATGATTCCTTAAATCCTTGTCATTTGGGCCCTAACCTGTAGCTCCTTCATGGTATAACGATGTCCAAAAATCAATAGACTTTTTGTCATAATATGATAATAATATATTAGGACTATAAACAATAGTTATATGAAAATACAAGACATGTATTAGAGATTTTTATTATTATTATTATTATTTGTGGTGTTCCGAGGGGGGGGGTTGTGGGGAAGGTGTGGTTTGGTTGCTAATTAATATTAACCCATTTTTAGTTTTGTTTAAACGGATTTTTCCTACATAAGCTGGTAGATAAAGCGATGGGGAAGCCCACTAAGGTATAAATATTGGACCTGGGCCTCATATAAAAACATCACCAGCCCATAGCACGGTTAGTCCAATCCAATCAATAATCTCATCAGCCATAGCGACTAGAAAGGTGCTCCTTTTTAAAACTATTTCTTCTACTACTACAAAACCAATTAAACATTTGTACTTCTACTACTATTTCTTCTACGAAATTTTTACCACTTACTAGTTGCCATTTACATTAGTATTAGCTATTAACGTTAAACAAAATTTCCAAACACCTATCTTAATTATTTTATATTGATAAAAAGCACGATGGACTAGATTAATAGTAATTAAACATGTCGATCAATAGTATTAAATTGAAATGGAAAGTATTAATAAGTGTTCTCAAGATAGTTTTTAATAAACTAAATAAAATAAATTCTCACTCCCCACCACCACCACCACCCCCACCCACCCCAAAATATAAATCAACGTTGAAATGCATGAAAAATTTCATTTTTTAGGTCCTTACAATTACATGTGCCTCAAGTAAGGAACATAACTCGTGTCATGAATTGTATTTCTGTCTAATTATAAAAAGGTTCGTGTATAAAGATTTTAACTTGTAACTTGACTTATTTATTCATTATGTTTGGGAATCTAAATCCTAACTCAACTCATTAATAATTGTGTTTCTTATCATTCATCGATGGGAAAACTCAAAATAAATTTGAAGATATTTATAGTCTATTAAAAAGTTACTAAGAAGCAAAAGTTTCTATAAAATTAAAATCTACAAATTCAATCACTAAAACTCTTAGTTACAACAAATTATAGCACATCAAACAAAAGGTTTGACTAAAGTAGATCTAATTAAATATAACAAAATAAATCATTCATTCATTACATTACATTACATCTTCACATCAAATTAAGCCATGGCCAAGTCATAAATTAATGCAAATAATCAAATTCCCTGCATCTTTTGTTAGCTCTTTCAAAAATATTGTAGAAGTATTAGTATAGAAAGTTACTAACATGGGTTTATTAAAGGATCATTAGGTCTTGAAGGTACATGTATCTTGTTTAAATCTATCTACATACTAAATATGCTACAACTTATGAGAGGGAGGACTTAAAACCTAGTTCATCTTAATGGAACACTAATGGTGATACTACTAGGCTATATACTAAGTAAAAGTAAGTTTATGTACATACTATTTGTTTGCATAATTCAATATCTACTTACAAGATCCTACAGTATACTTTTGTTAAAAGAAATAGGCATTGCATTGTGAGAAAGAGAAATTCAGCTTCTACTATGGACATTAGGACATAAAATCTTTGAAAATAGGATTATTATATTGTATTGAAGAAAAAATAAAACTAACAATACAGGAAAAATGGACATTATATAAGAAAAGACCTTTGGATCATATAAGCAACTTAGACTTACTCAAACTTATATTTTGAAGCAACGTTTCATGAGGCATCAAAATTTAATAGAGATATAAAACAAGACATGTAATCATAGGTTCCATAAGATTCCTATTAGAATTGAGTTAGTTTTTTGAGCTAAGAATATAGAAAAATTGGTATCTTAATTTTAAACAAATCGATAGGTTTTTAAATGAGCTTATGTGCTAAACCTATGTTTATACATGTTTATAAATGGGTATGACTCGTTTATAAATTGTTTTGAGCTTTTTCGATACAATTATGTTTATTATCATAGTGTATCATGTTTAGATTGACATATGGTGTAAGTAGCTAATCCTACTCTTAGAGGCACCCATTAATAGGAATAACTAGAGAGAAATATACATTTAATCCCCAATATTTACCTACTTTCTATTTGAGTCTTGTCATTGCTTTCTCACCTAATGATGATCTTTTACTTAGATGTTGTTTTGTAAGTGCTTCGTAATCTAATTATCTTACAAAATTAAGCTTCTTATAGGGGTTAGAATGGTCTTTGGCATTAAGTTTAAGTCAGTGGAGTACACGAGGAATGAGAATAATTAGGAAAGTGGTAACAAATGCCCAAAGGTTGTACTCTTGGAGAGTCCAAGAAATTCAATAAGAATTAAGGTAAGAAAAGCCTAAAGATCCAAAAAAAGTCCAAAAGAAGTTCTTTACTAACGGGGCTTTAAAGGGTATATATAGAAAAGGCAACTCATCGGGATCTTAACACATGGAGAAAATCCATTGTCTTAGAAGATTTCAGAATCTAGCAGTTATAACTGTCAACGTACGCTCTAAGGAACTTCCATAAGGAACTCTACCAAGTGGCTGCTCTTTAAACTTTTAGGTCATGCTTACATGTGGTAAGTGTAGAGTTCTTATAGCTAGGTTTTGGCCGAATCCATGTAGAACAAGTCCAAAACATTTTATTTTTTCCATTTAAACCTTCATTAGTTTTAACTTTATAGAAATAGGACTTTTATCAATTGTCACTCCTAGACAAGGTGGTGTGCCTAGGAGCTCAGTTATCACTAGGACTTACTGAAGTAGAATTGAACCGAAATGAGTCCTTTGAGATAGCGAAGAAAATTAGAGGGAAACAGTCCATAATCGAATAAGAGTAGCTAATGTGAGACTGCTTAGAAGATGTGACTCACCAATAAACACAACACGATTTGATACTTTACTTGATATGATGCACAAGTTAATGTTAAAATCCACTCGCCACTAATCCTGAGTTATTCGGTAAGATTAGATAAGAGTCTGAATTATTCGGTAAGATTAGATAAGAGTGTAAAGGGTATGGACTTGGAGAGGATTGTTTTACAAGAACAAAGTAGTCGATATTAAGATGTAAGTTATCTTTTGGCTTACAAGAGAAAAATACTATTTATAGTAAGTTCCTAGGGTAGCATTACAAATAAAGAAATTATAAAAAAGTATTTACAAAAAGGGGATTTCTATTACATATGAAAAGGGTAAAAAGGACAACAAATCAAAAATGGAAAAGTATTTAAATATCAAACGAGGTGGACAATTGGCAATGTAGCATTAGTCCCGTACGAATATTCTTTAAGCACAGCAGGCGGGAAAAGTTAAAATGTTACGGCACTAAAGGGGCCGAGACGAGAGAGATGGTGGTATGCTAAGAGAAAACTACTCGGCTGTTTAAGTGAGTCTCTCGTCACTTGGTAAGATATTCTTGGCAGCAGTTTGTTGAAGTACTCGGCACAAGGTCATCGGCTAAGGATTGGTTGGTATCATCACTACCGAGTGTACAAATCAACGTATGACAATATTAGAAACTTAGGGAGTTCAACCATCTTTCTTCGATGTACAGTTTGTCGTTGTTGGCAGGTTACCGGGGGGTAATTCTTTGGGAGAGGGATTGGAAGCTTCGGAGGCGCACACGAGTAATGGGATCGCTGACCAGCAATGCATTAGTTTCCTAGGATTGTTAAAGATTTGCCCTCAAATCTTAGCCTTTTTCATCATCGGGCACATATGGAGTTAGGTCGGCGACATTGAATGAGGAAGATACGCCGAAACCTTTGGGTAGCTCAATTTTATAGGCATTATCGTTAAGGCACCTTAGGATCCTATAGGATCGATCCACTCTAGGTGATAGTTTATTTTTTCTTTTGCTAAGGAAGCGTTCTTTGCTAAGATGAATCCAGACAAGGTCTCTAGGAGCATAAATGATTCGTTTCCTTCTATCGAGCCACAGTTTTGGTCAATTGCTCTGCAATTCTTTGGTGTCACTTATGAAATTCCTTAGCATGCTGTAGGCCGGATTAACTCTCCCCTTGTATAGATAGACTGTTAACAAAGTCTAAGGGTAGGTTTAGGTTAAATCCATAGACAACGTCAAATGGTGATGTTCTAGTAGAGCTGTGAGTTGAGTGATTGTAAGAAAATTCAATGATGGGTAGGTATAAATCCCAATCACGGGAGTTCTTTCTAACAGTAGCTCGCAGGAGATTACCGACAATTCTATTAACCACTTCAGTTCGGCCATCTATCTGAGGGTAGCAAGAGGTATTGAACAGGAGCTTAATGTCGAATCACGATCAGACACAATACTTCTTAGCACTCCATGTAGTCGCGCAATTTCCTGTAAAAAGAAGTTAGCGATGAATAAAGCATCATTAGTCCTGTAGCAAGGAATGAAGTAGCCCATCTCGTTGAATCAATCGACCACTACTATGATCAAATTGTGTCTTTTAGGCATATAGGGAAGGCTGAGCATGAAATCTATGCTTATATTGATCCATGGTCGCTCGGGAATTGGCAGAGGCGTATATTCTCCATAAGGCTCTCTCTTCCTTTTAGCATACTTATACACCTTGCACCCTTCAAGTATTTGGAGCATATCCCTTATTATTTTAGGCCAGTAAAAATGCTCCTTCGATATTTCAATTGTTCTCCTTTCCCCAAAATGGCCAACCAGACCCCGAGCATGAGCTTCTCGAACCAGTAGCTTCCTTGCAGAGCCACTTGGCACATACATCTGCTTGCCCTTCATCAAGAACGTCTCACTCAAGTAGAATCCATCCACAACTCCTCTATCGCTGCACTTGGCTACTAAAGGCTCAAAATGTGGGTTATGCTCATATCAATCAGGTAGAGTGTTAAATCAAAGCATTTTAGCTTGTAACGTCGTGATGAGGGTGTGACGACGAGAAAGTGCATAAGCCACTGTATTAGTGCTTCCCTTCTTATACTTGATCACATAGCAAAAGGTTTCCAAGAACTCGATCCACTTGGCATAACACCGAGAAAGTTTCTGCTGACTCGCGAAGATATTTGAGAGATTCATGATCAGAATAGATGATGAATTCTCTTGGCAATAGGTAATATTGCTAGTTTTGGAGTGTATAAACAAGGCCATAGAACTCCTTCTCGTAGGTTGAGTAATTCAAGGTAGCACCTCGAAGTCTTTTACTGAAGTAAGCAATAGGTCGACGCTCCTGCATAAGTACAACACCAATGTCGATACCAGATGCATCACATTTAACCTCAAAAACCTTCTCGAAATCTAGTAGGACAAGTATTAGAGTGGACGTTAACTTACACTTTAAATCTTCAAAACTCCTCTGAGCCTTTTCTATCCATTTAAACTTAACGTTCTTCTTGGTCAATTCAGTCAATGGTATAATTATGGAGCTGAAGTTTTGGATAAATCTTCGATAGAAAGAGGCTAGACCATAAAAGCTCCTAACTTTGGCTGCACTTGTCAGCGTAGGCCACTCATTAATAGCCTTGACCTTTTCCTCATCAACGTAAACTCCACTCCCTGAAACGACATATCCGAGGAATATAACCTCACTCTGATAGAACATACATTTCTTCAGGTTGCCGAATAATTTCTCGGCACGGAGTATATTAAACACCAATCTCAAATGTTCGATATGAACAAGAAGGTCGACACTGTAGACGAGAATATCGTTAAAATAAACCACAACATATTTGCTTATCAATGCTCGAAGCATATGATTCATGAGTCGCATGAATGTACTTGGTGCATTAGTTAAACCAAATAGCATAACCATCCACTTAAATAGACAATCCCGAGTCTCAAAGGTTGTTTTCCATTCATCACCCAATCTCATTCGTATTTGATGATAGCCACTCTTTAGATTTATTTTCGAAAAGATGCGTGCACTATGCAACTCATCGAGCATGTCATCCAACCATGAGATCGGGTATCGGTATTTGACAGTAATCTTGTTGATGGCATGGCTATCAACGCATATCCTCCATGATCCATCCTTCTTTAGTACTAGTACGGTTGGGACGGCATATGGGCTCATGCTCTCATGGACATATCTGCAATCTACCAACTCATCAACTTGCTTTTTTAGCTTAGCTACCTATTTAGGATTGAATCTATAGGCAGGTCAATTTGGTAGGGTTACTCCAGGTTGAAGATCGATGCAATGCTCAATTTCTCGTAAGGGAGGTAATCCTTTCGGCATCTCAGATGGAAATTGGTCAACAAATTCCTGAAATAGTTGCAGTACTTCGGTAGGTAAGTTCTTAACCTCTCTAACCTCTAGGAGTCTCCTGACCAAGAAGAGTACATAGTCCTCGGGTTTGACCTTTTATGCAAACTAAGTTTAGGAAATCACCAAGGGCTTCCGCTGCAGAGATTTCGCAACCTTTTCCTGGGCTTCTTATACTTCCCTAGGGCTTATCGACGTCAATATAACTTTCTTTCCGTCTTTTTGAAATATGCAGGTATTTCTATACCTATCGTATAACGCCCTTAAGTTAAATAGCCATGATTAACCGAATAATATGTGGGATATATGTAAACCCTAAAGCCAAGCCAAGTAACCATAGGTTTGAACTTAAAACCCAAGGTTTAGGGTAATCGGCTAAAGGATCCGATCAAACCCAAATTATAAACTATTTAACAAAATACCAGTAAAAATGACCCTGTAAACTTAAATTTAAGAAAGTAAGTAGTAAAATAGGAGACTATAAAATTTTCAAATTTTAAGCATAATAACTGCTAATTACCGAAAATGCAAAAAGTGTAATATAATAACTAATAAATTAGCAGAGATAGATTATATGTATACTAAAAATTTTAGAATGACCAAAATAACATTTAGGAATGTTCACGTGTACCCTACATGTATTTACGTGTAGATAAAAATACGCGTAATTGCTAAAATAGGCCAAAAACTAAGTAAATAATTAAAGAAAAATACAAAATAATTATAAAAAAATCAGAAAAAATCAGGATAAGATATCTGCAACTAGATCAGGTTGTGACTGAAAAGAAAAAAAAATTAGCCAATAAGAATTTGCCAAACTAAAAGCCTAAAAGCAAGGAAATGGGCAAAATCACATCAAATTAATACACATTAATTACTATGTTTGTCTATAAATAAGGAAAAAATTATCAGAAGACATTTGGACAGTTTGTAATCTGAGAAAAATTGAAACACAAGAAAAATCGAGAGAAATTCCAGAAAATAAAAAAAAAAAAAGAAAACTGTGCAGATTAACAAGGTGAACTAAAACCACCACCCACCACCACCTGGGACCGAACCACCACCACCACCCTACCCTAGGACCAGCGTCTGGACTGGCCGACAGCCTTGGACCGGGTTTGGACGGCCAGAAATCCTTGAACCGGTTAGTCATTTACTCATCCCAATTTTTGTATAATTTTGTAAAATTAGTTATTTTGCCCAGAAAATTATGAAACTTGTTATTCTGAGGTTTTATTGTATGTAGATTTAGGGAAAAATATTGATTTAGTTTAATTATGTCTGGAAATATAGGGTTCTTAAGGAATTGTTTAAAACCGAGCATGATTAAACCGGAAATTAAATAGGCTTAGGGATGTAGTTTGGGGCTCAAAATTTTTCTGTAGGACTCTCATATGATTTAGAACAGTGCTATGAAGCCCTTTTTTTTAAATTAATTTTCGAAAATTTTAAGTTAATTTTTAGCCCTAAAATGATGGTAAAATTGGGTGATTTGGGATTAATTAGGTAATTAGAATGTTAATTACTGATTTGGATCTTAATTAGATGATTAAGGAAGTTAATCTCTGCAGTGGAACCCTAATCCTAGCTTTTAGGTACTAATTATGGTTAATTAGAGAAATTAGGTAAAGAATATAAGAAATTAGGAAAATGTGAAAATATAAATTACTAAATCTAAAAAAAAAAAAGCTATTTAGTTAATATTATAATTGAAATCAGAAAAATAATAAATCTGAATTAATATTTAATTTTAAGTAAATATCTCAAAATGTAAAATTTTTACACATCGGGAATAAATCCGATACCTCAATTAGGGTTAGCGAGTACCGAATAGTTAGAATACCAAAATTACGACCCTATAAGATATTTGAATACCCGAGCATAAGGTGATTAATGTCACATTGGGATACGAGCCTAATTACGACTTAGGAATTAAAACTAGAATCTGGTTTAGGAGCCGAACCCCGAAATAAAATACAACGAATTATTAATACGTTGTAGGTATACATGAGGAAAATGAATTACATTATAAATTAGAATAAGAATCCATAAAATACAAGTACTAAAAGAACTTATTTGTATTATAGGACACCCAGAAACAAATCAGCTCGCAATTTGAGGATCGAGCGATTGAGCAAATTCAAGTAAGTTGGGTTATTACTTATTGTAATAGAGTACTAGTTTTGTAGTGCTCGGAGACTTAGGCTTGTATATGCTTGTGATTGTAAGTAGTTTGCGCATGTGTTTGATGTATCTGAATTCGTGCTGGAATTTGTGCTGTGAGTGATTTTGTGACTGATTTAATTGGTATGAACTTGTTTGAAAACCTTAACCGGAATTTAATCTTAGTCAACCGTAATAACCGAAAACGTCATGCATTGCAACCCGTTAGGGGATCATAGGACTCTCCAACCAAATACCGACCCCTTCGAAAGGGATAGCGCAGGATTGCAAAATGGTCCCTTCTTCATCCTCAGTCGAACTAAGTGACAGGAGAGGAGGTCGCAGCGGGGGTGAAGTCAATGGTTCGAAGGTAGTCACGGGAGGAGCGAGGTCTCCATTGCACAAGCCTGGGTTTGGTTGTGAGCTGCTGCATAACATGGAACTCCTCAACCCGGATCGGAGCGGATGAAATTTCTCTGATTTCACAACGGACCGGACTACGTTGTGCGATGACACTTGATTGTTGCATTGCATGAAAATAATTGTTTGATAACCCTGTTTGTGCTTGTATGCATTTATGAGTCTCCAATTCAACTTACTGAGCTGTAGTTGCTCATACCCTTATAGATCCTTTTGTAGGTTCTGATTTGTAATCTCTTCAAGTACCATGCCACCCTGCAATTATGCAGAGGTTAGTCTTTTTGAAGCCAGGGGTGTGAGGATCAAGTTATTTAGCTTAATGTGTAACCAGACTGACCTTGTAGTTAAAAGATGAAGACCGTTAGTTATTCTGTAAATTAGTAAACTGTAGTTATTATGTAAATCTTCCTGGGAAGCTCTGTGGACTTATTTATATGATTATCTATGTTTAATAGTAATTTGAGTTACTCATCATATTTGTAGTATAATCATTAATCGAACTGTTTACTTCAAAGCGAGTGGTCGTCGACGCCTTGTGTAGATTATCTCTATGGTAGGAACTGTGAGGCCAGTTTCTATCATAGAATGATTTACAGGGCGGGACTGTTGTGACTTCGCGACTTCGCGACTTCGAGGCGTAACAATGTATACATAGGCAGGACGTCGCACAACACCCCGTCCTTGTATCTATCACCAATAGTGATCGGTATACTAACTTTCTCGAAAACGTGTAATCTTCTCCTCTCATTCAGCTAGTGAATCTTATATGGCTTGGGGTGTAAAAGAGTTGGCAATTTCATGGCCTTAACTACCTCTTGCGCGATAACGTTGGTACAGCTCTATTCGTTAATGATCACAGTTTTTGCTCATTCTCATTAGCCACAAAAGTACTGAGAGATCGCCGAACAACAAAGCAATACTCAGCACTACCTTCAAGAGGTATCTCGGCCTCCGAATCTTCCTCAAATTTTTCCAGCATCTGATCAGTTGCCACTTCTTCCTCCCCTTCTCTCACACTTTCTACTTTAAACTGGGGCTTATCTCCTTTGATGGTCATGACTCGACTGTTCAGACATTGACTAGCTACGTATCTATAGCTAAGACACTTAAAACATTTGATTTCTCGGGTTTTTTCGTCTTGAGCTCTGACCCTGATCTCTTTGGATCTCAGGTTCCTCGGTCTTGCTCTTACCTCGACCTTTGTTTGGTTGGCTTGGCATGTGACCTTAGCGTTCAACCTGGGATCTATTTGATGCCCTGTCACTCCCTACTCGACTCGGTAGGCCATTCCTACTTGGCATCATTGTTCTGCTACTCAGCATTCGGGTAGCCTGGTTCTGCTGTTGCCTTTCAACTCTCTAGGCTACACTGATGGTTTCATCTAGAGTTATGAGGCTCTACAATTCCACGATGTGACCAATCTTGGCTAAGAGTCCCAAGACGAATAGTACTATAGTTCGGGTTTCAAGCTCGTCGACATCACATTGTATCATGAGCAACTGAAACTCTCAACACAGTCATTTACGGATCTATTACCTTACCTCAAGTCTTAGAGTAGTTGGAAAGTGTCTTACTTGTAGTGCTCGAGAACGAACCTACTTCTCAGAACTCTTTTCATCTCATTCCATGTTCAGACTTTGCGTCGGGCCCTCAGATGAACATTCTGTAGCTTTTTTTTACCACATTGCCGCATACCTAGAAAATTCTAACATAGCCACCCTAACGCGAACAGCATCTTCGTAATCATAGAAGTCGAATATCTTTTCAATCTTCTCTTTCCAATCAAGGTAGTTATCAGCACTACCAGACTCATTGAAGCTCAGAATGTATACTTTAAGATGCTCAACACCTCTTAGTGCTCTAAACTTACGCTCATCCATCCCATTTTACTAGTCTTCTTCCTCTTCGTACTCTTTTACTTCGTTCAACTCTAACCTTTTTCTCGCGACTCTATCGGCATATCGTGGTGGTGCTTGGTTCACAGGAAAGGCTTCCGGAGTTCGCTTGTTCATTTACCTCCTCAGCCTATCTCTCATTTCTCAACCTTGCTCGGTAACTCTTTTACACAATTCAGCCTCTAAGACCCTATTTACTGAGACAGCCAAGTTGGCTACAATAGCAGTAAGATCTTATATCTGCTCATCAGTAATATGTGGTGTTTGTTGGCTAACTCGACCACAACCATGAGCATTACTCTCAACATTATGAATCTCTCCCTGTACACCAAGGTTTGACATTCTCAATACAAGCTTCAATAAGGATACTCCACGTAAATGCTTTCTACACACAAATATCTCGAACAACAGATTAACATTACACAACTTTCGGTCTCAACCTCAAGCTCTGATATCAGGAATATATGGTATGTGTAGGAGCTCAGTTATCACTAAGACTTACCGAGATAGAATTGAACTGAAATGGGTCCTTTGAGATAGCGAAGAAAATTAGAAGGAAACAGTTCACAATCGAATAAGAGTAGCTGACGTGAAGCTGTTTGGAGGATATAACTCACCAACGAATACAACACGACTTGATACCTCATTTGATATAACGCACAAGTTAATGTCAAGGTTCACCCACCGCTAATCTTAAGCTACTCAGTAAGATTAGATAAGAATGTAAAGGGTATGGACTTGTAGAGGGTTGTCTCACAAGAACAGAGTATTCAGTATTAAGATGTAAATTATCTTTTGGCTTACAAGAGAAAAGGACTATTTATAGTAAGTCCCTAGGGTAGCATTACAAATCAAGAAATTATAAGAAAGTATTTATAAAAAGGGGATTCATAGTACATATGAAAAGGGTAAAAAGGACAACAAACAAAAAATGGAAAATTAGTTAAATGTCAGATGAGGTGGACAGCTGGCAGTGCAGCATTAGTCCCGTACGAATATTCTTTTAGCATAGTAGACGGGAAGGGTTAAAATGATGCGATACTAAAAGGGCTGGGACGAGACGAGAGAGATAGTAGTATGCCAAGAGAAAACCACTTGGCTATTTAAGTGAATCTCTTGTCGGAGTACTCGGCATAGGGTCTTCGACTAAGGATTGATCGGCATCATCACTACTGAGTGTACAGATTAACGTATGACAATATGGGGAGCTTAGAAAATTTAACTACCCTTTTTCAATGTACAATTTCTCGTTGTTGATAGGTTGTCGAGAGATAATTCTTCGGGAGAGGTTTCAAAGGTCTCGGAGGTCTCAGAAGCGTGCGTAAGTAATGGAACTGTTGACCAGCAGTGCATCACAAGGGTTAGCTTTAGATTGGACCACAACAATTAATTTAAAATGATATTGAAATATATTTAATCATGTAATATAACACAAAATAATATTAAATATATTTAATTATATCATATAATAAGAAATAATAATACAAAAAATCAAAAGGAAAAAAAAAGAAGGCACAAAAAACCTAGTTGCATTAGATGGCCACCTTAATCCCAATAAGAAGGTGCACATGTTTAGGATAGATTTAAAAAAAAAAAATAGCAAAATGATGGAGCTCCTGTTTTTATAGAAGTTAGGAAAAAAAATAACTTTTAAGGATTCAACTAGAAAAAATTAATGTAAAGAATTCAAATAGAGAAATAGATAAAAATTAAGAAATAAAAGTACTAAGGATGGACTAAAATCACATACAAATACCACGTGTAAACTTTTCATATTTGTGAATACCTAGCCTGTGAAGCTATATGCATATGTATAATAATAATAATAGCGATAAAATCATTGTTTGTTGAGCCATGTTGTCCCTTCTCCCTCCTTCTCCCCCACGAAGAGAGCTATAATTGAGTGAGAGTGAGAGTGGGCTGCTTTTAGGGAAAGGGTGTGGCCTTAAATTTCTTTCATCAATGACGCGTGCGCATGCCATTCGCTGACTGAGTGGAGTGGATTGGTTTTTTTGGTTGTGAGCATACCAGTAACCACCCACCGGCTAGCCCATGAAACAAGTTAATCCATAACACAACATAAATCTCCTCTTACACAGGATCAGGACCACCCGTTACTATCATCACTATAAAACTGTATAATTACATGGACTTAATCTATGTATTTAAGTGAAATTTTTTTATGGTTCCATATTTATTTTATGTATGATCAATCTCGCTCTTTATTCATTTTTAATTTATATCTTTTTAAATTTAAATTATTAAATAAATTATAAATTTAATAATTTAAATTTAAAAAATACGAATAATTAGTAGATTAAAGGATTAAAAAAGTCCCATAAAAAAAAAAATAAGGATGGGACCGATGAAACTCTTGACCGTACAGGTACAAAAAATGTGTGTGTGAATATAAACACGTGCAGCATAACTCATCGAGATGAACAGTAAAATAATTATATAGCTTAGCTATATATTATATAGGTAATAAATAAATCTATAGTAGAATAGTACACATGGGTGTTTTTACATATCTGCTCATTTTTTTTCCTCTATCTTTTACTCCATTTTTTTTAATTTAATTTTTCCAAATAATGAAGCGAACTTAGAAGATTATTAAATGCAAAAGGATGAAGTGCGTAAGCTAAATATATGGAGAGTTGGATTGTTGGATTTGTTAATGTTATTTCACACACACATATATATATATATTGAGATGTCCTCATGCCTTGACTGATCATGCACATATATATATATATATATATATATATATACATATGAAAAAGATTTATTTTTGTTATAAACTTCTTATACTAGTAATATAGAAGTAGTCAGGAATGAAACACCTAACAACTTAAATAAATCTGGAAAGAGAATTTTAAAACTTAAAATCGAAAATTCTACATATATCTTTAGCTAAATATTTTTATTTAGTTATTTTAAAAACTAGAACACTTTCGTTATAATTTTTTTTAGATATATTTTATTGGGCAACTCCATGAAATTCAGAACCTAAATTACAGATAAGTTAAGTTTAATTAACATCCGGACTTATCGGCCATTTCTTGTCCAAGTCCCCGTGCCATACCATACGACATATGCTACGCTTCTAGATTTCTTGTGATGTATGCGTTATATATAATTATATGTCATATCTGAAAATAACTATCACAATAGTGTATGACAAAAACAAAAAGATGGACTTGTCAATCGTCACACGTGGTGGTTCGTAGTTATATCTTCAATATATTTAAGGAAAGCGACAAGATTCTGATTGATAAAGGCAAGATCTATGATTTAGGACTGAAACGAAGTTTTCCTACTTTATTTTCCTTTGTGTCTTTGTCAATTCCACGTTCTATGTCCAAACATATGAACATGGGATTCCATTTTTCATATTTATCCATATTATATGTATACCAAAAGGATATATACTGAAACTTTTTGATAACATTTTAGTTCGAACTTAATATTTACTTAAATCTATTTCTATAATAAAATAAAATCAAATTGAATTTAAACTATTTGAAGAATTTATTAAGTTGAACTTGAATTTAAAAACTTTATGTTAGAGAGTCCATGAGCCTAATTAAGTTAAAATTGAACTTATATATTTTATAGTAATATTATTTTAATTGAAAGAAGAATATTTATTTTTAATGAAAATTAAGTTTTAAATGAGTTTAATTGAATTGAGTTCAAGTAATATTCCTTCCGGTTGAGTTTAACCTCAATATTCTAAAATTTAAATGAGCTAGGCATAGCATATGAACTTTTGATTTAACTTGAACTAAAAGTTTATACCAGCATAAGTCGAGCAAGCTAAAATCTTAAAATTTCGAGGTGAATTTGAGTTAGAGTTATTACAAGCCTAGGGATAAATATTACGCAGTCATTCCGGAATAGAAACCCGTATAAACCGAAAGGTAAAGGAGGGGGCATGTTGTAGTAGGTCCGTGACAAAGGATCGCTAATCATTCCTCGATAATGATTTAGAAGCATCTCACTTATTCATTTGACTTCCTTTCAAGTGTGATACATCCACCTAGGAAACCCTTTTTTTTTTTTTTTTCTATCAAATACTTATTCGACACTATGGGACTCTTGGTGCAGTTATTAATTGGGATATAACTAAAACCATATTTGAATTGTCGCATTTATTTATTTATTTTTTTTCAATTTTATATTTGGAGTTTAAAATTATTAACTATCAATACCTAATTGAATTTTAACTAGTCAACTTTTATACATGAAATTTAAAATAATTGAAAATGTTATCTCAATCAAACATTTTCCTATTAAATATACTAGCTTCATAGTTTTTCAAAAGATATAATGATAAAGTCTCATTATCTATGCTTGTACTTTTGGACCTATAAGTGTTTGTCTTAATATCATTCAAAAGATGATGGATGCAGTATAATTTAATAAGTAATAAAGGTTTAATTAAGTATAATATTTAACAACTTTAAACTTTACTAGTAAAGTTTCTTTTTTTCTTAAATAGAAAATTATTAATTTATAGATATTTATGTTTATGATAAGAGAACAGTAATATTCGTGAAATAAATTACAACCTATTGGACGGACGGTTCTATAAACGATGGAAGCTCTAAACTGGTTTTAGATTTGATACTTTATATGATAGTAAAGAAGCTGGTTATGAATATATTACTCATACTTCATTATGTATTGTCCTCGATGGGTTTCAACCAAATTGTCAATTCACAAATGAGAGAACATTGTTAATGAGTGTAAGAATGTAGAGTGTTAAAATGATTTTATGTGACTTTAGGCTAAATCAAAGAATTCTCAATAGGTAAGTCATGAAATTTCTAAGATTTATTTTCTAAGACCTATTGTATTAATAAATTAATTTTTATTAATAAAGTAGGATTCGATGCAAAGAACTAAACGCTAATTTTGTATCTAGCTCCTTTATCTTATTTTTGATTTCCAAACCCAGGAAAACCTTAATTTTTTTTTTTTTTTAGAAATTAAAGAAGAAAAAAAAAACCCTAACTTTGTTCTTAATTCAATGAAATTAGAAAGAACCCTAGTGATGCGGATCAATTCCATAAACCCAAAATGAAGATAATCAACTGCTTGCATGACTAGATGGAGTTAATACCAACTTGGCAAGGATGGCATGTACTAGGAATTGTATTGACGCCACCTTAGGTTAACTGCTAATAGCGTTTATCTTATGCTTGATGAAGACTTGCATTACTTTATTTTATTGCATGTTATTTATTTATTTTGCATTTGATACGAGGGTTTATTTTTATATTTTTTGTTTTCCATTTATTTCCTTATTTTAATTCGTAGTTTTACGTTTTTGCCCTTTAGTTACTTTTAAGTTTTTTAGGGCTTTATATTCCTTTTATGTTACAAATATTACTTAGATTGTTGAACACGAAAACTCCAAGAGAAGTACTCTAAAACCCGTCGTTATTACCAAATCCTAACAGAGTTTTGACGTATCAAACCTTTGATCCAAAAAATTATGAACCATATCAATTGCTCGAATCAAATCCCTGCATGGTGATGATTGTCTGTCATATCAATTATAATTAAATACAATTCAATTTAATTTATTAGTGCGTCATATTCTGGAAACTAAATTGTTGTTATCTTTTTTTTCTTTTTAATTGACCTTCAGTCAAAAATCCTAAAAACAAATAAAAACACAAAAACTTAAAGGAACAACAACCTAATTCCTATTTAATTTCAAAGGCTTGGCTGCGTGTACTGTACATACGGATCCCAATTCAGCCATGTTAAAGAAATTAAACCTTCAAATCTGGTTTTGTTTAAGAGAATCGATGCAATCTTGAATTGGGATTTTCAAAGATTTTTCATAACTGAAATTTGATTATAGGAGATGATAGAAATTGAATAAGCCAAGTGTCAATTACAATCGTAACTTAATTATTAATAGAGTAAACTCTAAAATTAAAATTTATAATAAGATGTAAATGAGGTAAAGGAGAAAAGGAAATTGCTGAACCCTTATAAGGTGATTAACTTCACGATTTAGGTTCAATTTGCTTAAGAATTATCAAATCTAAGCCAATTCAAGCTTTTATCGAGTCTGAAAATTATAGATTTAAACTTAACTCGTTTAAGTAAATAAACCTTTTTTTAAGCTCAAATTCAACTTACTTACAAATTGAATTCGAGTTGAGTCTAAAGCCAGTTTGCTCACAAGTTTAAATATATAAAGTTAAAAAATATATAAATAAATTAATAATAATAGTGAATAAAAATAAGAATATATATTATATATTATCTCATATGGTATTATATATTTATATATGTAATATAGATATTAGTTTTTCAATTTTCATTATATATTTCATATAACATATAATATATATAAAATGTGTGAATCTAAATATATTAGCTCACGAAACTTAAACAAGATCTTGAGGTCGATTTATTTGGATAAAAGAGTTTTATCTTGAATTTAAGTTTAACGCATTTATTAATTGATCAAATACCAGATGAGCCGAAATTGAAGCAACCCTAATTCGAGTAAATCGAAAACAATTTAACTCGTTTGCACTCCGACTCCTAACCCCTCATCGGCTAGCCCCTACCTCCTGAGTTTGACCGCTTTTTCCTCTGGGCCAAACATAACAGCTGGAGATAAAAAATAAAAAATAAAAAAATATGGAGAGTTCTTGTGTACTCATTCCATGACCTGGCTGGGTAGCAAATTTAATAATTTTGATGGACTCAAAACTGTTGACCCTGGTTTTGATTGGCCCAAGGAGGATAGTATTAACTTTGTCTTTGAATACCAATTTTGTTTTCATCTGCATTACATCAAAGTTGTGGTTGTGACGGTGGGAGATATGATATCTAACCTATGATATCTAACCTAATGATATAGCTAGGGATATCATATTTCTCACATATGTGTAATGATGGGTGGGTCCGACCCTTAATAATTTAGCTTGACCCACCCCTGGATGGTGGATAATCATGTTAAATAAGTATAAAAAAGGGCACCACATCAATCTCTCTATCTTAATCTATGAAGACTACCGTTTTTTTTTATATCCGTCCTTTCACATTCATTTATTTTGCTTTTTTTTTTTTTCCTCCTTTTCTATCTTATGAGAAGCTTTTACTCCACCTAATTTGTAGGTTAGGTTTAGGAAAAGAAATTTTTTTTTCCTTTTCAGTATTAAGTACCTATTGCATAAAAAAACAAATATATCAGTTTTTTTTTTCAAAAAATGATTTAATAAGTAATATATATTACGTGTTATGTATACATAATATATAAATATTAATAAAATATTAATTTATGAAAGCATTTAATTACGTAATTTTTATGGCATTGAATTAGATAAAAATTGCTTAGTGATTTAAAAAAAAATAAGCAGATAAATTAAACAAAATACTTAAATTTAGTCATATCTACATTATGGTACAAAAATAAATTTCACTTGAAAAAAACAAAAAAATATTTTATATTCTCAAAAATACCCTCTATGTTATAATATTAAATTAATTAATATTACTTTTATTAAATATTAAAAAATTATTTATTTTATAATATAATTTTTTTTAATATAAATTTTATATTTTATACTATATAAACTAAATATGTTACAATAAACATATACTTTTCAATCTTCCTTATACTTATCTTATTCAATTATCTTTATTTAGTTCAATTTAATCCTTATAATCAAACGCTACTTATATACTCTGTGCAGATTACATATATTAATGGTTTAGAAACTATTACTACTAATAATATTTATATTAATATTTTATCAGTATTTATATATTATATATATATAACACATTATGTATAATATATATTAAATCTTTTTTCCATGCTTCGAGAACGTCCATCGATATTTTCCTTAAAAATTACACCACCCGACGTAGATATGATTTTTTTAATTCTTTAAATCCTTTCTACGGCCTGTTTTCTTCCGGTTACATGGAGATAAGAAGTTTGACATATTAATGGCAAGCAACCAGGAAATTTGTGGCGTGTAATACTTAGCCCAAGATATCGGTCCGCATTAGTCCCAGACACTTGCATAAAACGTGCAATGTTGTATAAGTCAAGCATACTTTGTTCAAAATATATATATATATAAGCCAAGCATGCCTATTACTCCAAGCTAGATTTAGGTAAGCCAAGCATGTGTATTACTTCAAGCTAGATTTGGGTATCGGGTCAAAGTGGCTTTGAACCGTCGATTCATGAATCAGTGATATAGTGAACCATGATTGACCCATGAGTTGATGGTTTTCAAACCGATTCAAAACCTTTAAACAGGTTTTTCTTTTATTATTATTAATTTTTTATATATATATTAATAATTTCTAATAATATGATCTCCTTTTACTTTTTTTTTACGTGTATTAATTCATTAATAATTTATATTTTTTTATTAATTTCCAACTTAATGTGATTCCAACTTTTTTATTTTTTTCCCTCCAATTTTATTTTTTTCTTATATTCAAATTCTTAATATTTGATAAGTTTTTCGAAAATGATTTACATTAATTGAAACTAAATTTTCTATCTATCTTAACACATAATTAACTTATGATTAATTATTTATTTATTAGTTTAATAATATTATTTTAAAAAAAATTGTCATTTACCATCGTAAATAAAGCAACTTTGATATGCAACAACTTATTAGATATTATTCAATTATTTTTTTCGACTTAATAGTCTTTCTTTTTTTCTTTTTCTTTCTTTTTTTTTTTAAGGGTGTTTGAGCGATTCCGATCAAGCGAACAGCCTATACTCTTAAAGTCCAACGGTTCATTAAGATGATTCAGCTAAGTGCGGTTCGGGACCAATCTTTATCTAGGTCTACTCCAAGCTAAAGCTAATGCCCTCAATGCTCCAGCAGAAAAGGAAAACAGGATAACGACATTCTTTCCTTTTTAAAAAATATTTACTATAATCAAATACTTTATTATTGAAAAATATTATCATGAAAATCTTAAAAACGTTACTAATATGAAATTTTTTAACGGTAAATGAAAATAAAAGATAGTAATAACAACCATATTCAGGTAGTTAACAACCATGAAAAATATAATAAGGGAAATGATTTTATCTTTTCTAAAATAAGAAAATCACTTCTATTTTTTTATATGAACATTTTTAGAGATGCTAATGCTGATCCAATACCATCAGCAATTAAATCCCATCTTCAGTTTTTACCATTGCTTGCTGCTAAATGCGATAAACAACTTGAAGTTACCATTGTGAAACATTTGATGATAATCTCTTTTCTTTTCTTTTCTTTTCTTATTCTTTTTTTTTTTTTGGGCCAGTCTTTAAGACTATACTAAAATACATCTCTAAGTATATGTCTAAGCATCATGAAATATTTGCATCCTTTAATACAGAAACATGCAATAATTTAGATCCAGCATAGTTATGAAGAAACCCTCTTAAATCATTTTCTTGAAATAAGACCTGCTAAGACATAATGATTTGATGAACTTATAAGCTTGTTACATAAGCAGATCACATTACTAGGGTATCTTCCATCGGCTTTGAGGTGCAACCTGACTAAATACTGAAACAAGGCCTAGGTAACCCGAACAAGTATGTTTTCTTTTTGAATATTAATGGCTTGTCTATAAAACTTGATTAGGGTTTTAAAAAGTTTCTTATTTACTTGTTTTCTCTCTAAATTTGCATAATAAAAATTAAATAAATTGTAAAAAAAATGAAAAAGAAAATTTATACGATGAGATAAGACATAACAATTTTTACGTTATAATAAAATATGAATAGATCCTCCATACAGCGGTTAATCACTTAACCCCTTAACCTTGCTAAATACCATAGCAACCAGTCGGACACTCTCTTCATTAACTAGGGTAAAGTTGGTAAAGGTTGAGCAATGAAATGATTGCACATGTGAGCTAATGCTATTATTATGCCCCTTCTTGGGATAAACCCAAGTTTCCTTGTTAGCTTTTCTCCTTCAGCTTTTTTGCTGCAATTTCGTTACAAATGTGGCCTAGCTGGCAGCAAATTCAAAGTGACTAAAAAAAAAAAAGTCGGAACAAAAGTTATTTTTATTTTTTATTTTTTTTTTCCTCTTTTAGAGGGTAATAAAATCGAAGAAAAGCTGAAAGTTGAAAGCTGAAAAATGGCTTTTTTAATACACAGCGTGCGAAGAATACGAGGGCTGATTGATTAAACCTCTGACACAGAGGGAATCCCAAGAGCATATCTTATCATCGTTCCTACGCATTTCGTAGTTTAAACAAAAGACTTTTTTGTTTTGTTTTAATGTTATTTTACACTCCGATCATGAGAAAAATAAATTCTGCTGAGTTAATTCCATTATTTTTATCATACTTTATTATGTAAGTGAAAAATAAGCAATCATAATATACAGAAGGACCTTGAGATGAATTCATTTGATAAGGAAATGTGTAATTTTTAGATATTAATATTATATGTGATGTATATTAGACTATTAAATTTAGAAGATTCATGTGAAAAAGTGATCAATTCTATTAATCTAATGCTTAGATCACAGTAAACTCGATTTATACAAGAATTTCATTTTTTTTTAATCAACGTTGTGCTTATAGTAATTAGCTTGGGCAGAATATGTTACTAACCACTATACATATAGTAAAATTGTATAATAAATTAAACTATTTAAAAAGTTCGATGATCCAATTAAAACAATTTTAAAACTCAATAATCTTATATAATTGATACTAAAACTCAAGAATCATATATAATTGATATTGGTTGATATATTGTATTGTTAATTTGTCAAAAGAAAAAAAAAAATTAGAGCTTATATAGGTAGGGTCCATTCTATATCATTATCACCAAAGTGGTTAAAGTATCATCTTATACGGTTTGACAATTGAAATATATAGTAGGTGGTCACGAGAGCTTATGAAACTAGCATATCCATAGATTTTTTTCACACGACATTTTACTAATATTGTTAAACTTGAATTATCTCATTTGATCTAACTCAACTCAATTCATTTTAATTAGCTATAAAATTGGTTTGAATCACCTTTTTAATTCTCATTTATAATAATCCATGTTGAACCTAATTAACTTGACCAAACCATCTTGATTTTGATAGAATTCGACCAAGTTTTTAAATCGAAATGTTTTAGTATTTTTTTTCTTAAAAATGCACCAATTTACTAAAAATAAAATAAAAGTAGATGTAAAGAAAGCAAAAAAAGTTTTCAACTTCAAATCTTAAGATATGGATAATTTTTTTTTATCTTATGAATTAAATTTTGACATTTTTATCGACTCTAGTTTAATCCTTTCAACTTTTAATCCATTCTCATTCCCTAATCAACCTGTTAATTGGGATTTAACAATGCGACAGTCTACATATTGCTAAACAAATGATAAAACATTTTATACCATTAAGCATTAATTTTCAAGTTATGTTTGCCCCATTATTATTTTAAGTATGTTTTTTACACTAATTTGAAATTGCATATGATTCACTAAATAAAGGCACTAAAAGAATTAAGTGAAGAAAAAAAATTAAAAAACCATATACATAATACACAAACACAAAGCAAACAGTATTACAAAATTATAAAAAGCTTCTAAAATTATATATACAAGATAAGAGAAAAAAAATATATAATAATGCAATTATAAAATATAGGATTTTAAGACACACTCTAAAAACTCAAGTAAAATACGAAATTATCAAATTTGGATTGAACATCAACCTAACTGAATCATGAAATATATTTGATCTAATTAAATCACGATTAAACTCGATTATACTTTTTTATCCTTTAATTCTCGTATATATCCGAATCAACCTCCTAAATCGAATTTTAAGTGAAGAATGCGTCATTTATTTTATTATTACATTTAGATTTAACAAACCTAAGATGTCTAAAAGAGACAAACTCCATGGACCGTAGTAAAATATGACCAATTTGTCAAACCATAACAACGACTTTGTGATATGCTCCCGCCTTTTTCTTTTCATTTGCTCCTTTTCTTCCTTCAATTTTGACCTTTTTAAAAATAAATAATAAATCACCTCGCTTTTTGCAAGCAACCTTTTGTTCCAATGGAAATAGAGGCATGTCAATGAGTAGCACAGTGAACAGATTAGGCCTTTGAATTGAATAAAAGCTATGGTTTTTTTACTGACATGAAAATGAGGGTGGGAATATATGACCCACCAGCATGGCCCTTTACTTTGGACTAGGTTGAGTACCACCCGTTTGACAAAATTGTCCATAGAAGTTTGTCATCATCAACTGGATGTCTGTCTCTTCCTTTAGTTGCTTCACTTGCTAAGGAACACAATATTGCGTTGTGTCCTCATCTGAGTTTTCGTTTTTCTTTCTTGGGTGTTCCTTGGTGTCCATGGATCGTTGCGATAAACCGCAAATGTCGCTGGCTAAGTGTTCCAGGCAAAGATATAATGAATGGTATAAGAAATGTTGCTTTTGCTCGGATTTCAAAGTGTTGTAATGTAATCGTCTTGAATTGTGTCCTCCTTTTAAAAAATTGGAAAAAAATAGATCTCTTTTGCAGAGTTGGATTGGAAGAGCTTACTTTTCTTGGTTAAATTCATTGATGAACAAAAATGGCTCTTTCTTTCAGTTGATGGAACTTGGAAATGAAATCGTGTTCACTCTTTTCAGCATGAGTTTGTGTATATACGTCTATGAGGGTCGTTTTTATAAGTCTAACGGGAATATAATGGATTGATCCTGTTTTCATTGATGTTTCATGATTAGTGTACTGCAGTTTCGGATCTCCATGGATACTTGTGATAAGTTCTTCATATAATGTTCTCATTTGTTTAGGAAGATAATACTCCAAGTGCACACCGTGTTTTGTTTGTTCTATGTTGCATTCATCCTTGAAGTGTCAA
The DNA here is from genome assembly GCA_024138015.1 of Lumnitzera littorea. Taxonomy (NCBI): domain Eukaryota; kingdom Viridiplantae; phylum Streptophyta; class Magnoliopsida; order Myrtales; family Combretaceae; genus Lumnitzera; species Lumnitzera littorea. Next base: position 126,381,000 of record JAMXBB010000002.1, read on the forward strand.
TGAAGAAGTTTTTTTTTATAACTAGCATGGGAATTTAAAGTGATAAAAGAAGGATTTTTTATCCCTGAAAACTGAACTCTCTCATATCTGCTCCCTTTCTTGCTACGCCTTTTTCATCCTCATTGAATAGTGGAGTGCTGGATAGAATTTCGAGGGAACTCCTCTTCTTCTTCGTATATTTTTCTTCTCGTATAAGGAAGAGTTGAGGTCACGGTGTTAATTAAATTCAGGATGCGTCTCTTGATATATTTAACAAAAAATTTTTTTTCGCATTTAGATATGGAATCTAACTGAATCTCCTCCTGTTATGTTATTTATTCTTAATTGACATTTCATGCCCAAATGCTGCCCAGCCATATCTGTGCATTCTTAATCGTAAAATGCTTGATAAAAGTATTCTGCAGGCATTGATGAAACTGATGATGCTCTCGTTCACTGCCTTCTTCTGCATCCTTTTTTCCTTTGTGGAATAATTTTATTCGAAATGATCTTCAGGTTATAATAAATAAACTTTTGAGAATTTCTTGGCTTAATCGGCAACTCTTCTGCCTGTAGGATTTTTCGGGATGTTCCTAGTGATATAACTATAGAAGTCAGTGGGGGAACATTCGCTCTGCACAAGGTCAGTTTAGGTTTTTTCTTTCTTTTTCTCTTTTTGGTTAGATGGTTTGGATCTCCTCATTCCTTTTGCAACTGTAAAATCATGAAGGTTTTTTTTCTTTATTTTTGGAAACTCTTGTGTCTCGTTTTCCTCCTCAAATAATTTGATTTCATGTTTTTTGTATGTTTGATTTTCCGAAATGCCAAGAATTATATCTTAACATGGAAGAAATTAAGCATTTCTTCTGTATATATCGTGTTCTGCAAATTCTAAACAAGAATGGCATGTTCTGATTCAATGAGTCTGGGTTCTCAGCAGGATAAATGAAGACCTGAAAACATATAATAGAAAGACAGGGGGCATGAGAACTCTATTGACGGTTCTTAACTTGTCTTGCACATGCTTTTTTGCGAATTATAAATATTTCTAATTCTATCATGACTTGAAAGAGAAATTCCATGAACTTATTGCTTCTTTTTCCCTTTAGTTTGCTGACTTTTCACGGTGAAATTATTCGATGCAGTTTCCTCTTGTTTCTCGATGTGGGAAAATCAGAAAGTTAGTTGCAGAGCATAGGGATTCCGATATTTCAAGGGTAGAGCTTCTTAATCTTCCAGGAGGTGCTGAAACTTTTGAACTAGCTGCGAAATTCTGTTACGGGATCAACTTCGAGATAACTTCCACAAACGTGGCTCAGCTATGCTGTGTCTCGGATTATCTCGAAATGAATGAGGAGTTTTCGAAAGATAATCTTGGTTCTCGGGCAGAAGAGTACCTTGAATGTATTGTTTGTAAGAACCTTGAAATGTGTGTTGAAGTTCTACAGCAGTGTGAAAACTTACTTCCTCTTGCTGATGAGCTAAGAATAGTCAGCCGTTGTATAGATGCAATAGCCTCCAAGGCATGCGCTGAACAGATAGCTTCAAGTTTCTCTCGTTTAGAGTACAGCAGCTCAGGCAGGCTTCACATGAGTAAGCATGCCAAATGTGAGGGAGACTGGTGGATAGAAGATATATCGAATCTTAGGGTAGACTTGTATCAGAGAGTCATAACTGCCATGAAGTGCCGTGGGGTTCGTCCAGAGAGCATCGGTGCTTCTCTTGTAAATTATGCTCAGAAAGAGCTGACAAAGAAATCCAGCTTATGGAATCCATCTTCGCAGCAGAAAGCAGATCCAATATCCAATTCCACGGGGCATGAGCAAGTTGTCGTCGAGACGATTGTTAGCCTATTGCCAGTTGAGAAACAAGCTGTTCCCATCACTTTTCTTTTTGGGCTTTTACGAAGTGCAGTGATGCTCGATTGTACCATAGCTTGTCGGCTAGATCTGGAGAGGCGGATCGGGTCTCAATTAGATATTGCTACCCTTGATGACCTTCTGATCCCGTCATTTAGGCATGCTGGTGACACTTTATTTGACGTAGACACGGTTCATAGGATCCTGGTAAATTTCTCTCAGCAAGACGACAGTGAGGGTGACATAGAAGATGTGTCCGTTTTTGAATCTGATAGCCCCCATTCGCCATCCCAAACGGCCTTATTTAAGGTTGCAAAATTAGTAGACAATTACCTGGCTGAAATAGCTCCAGATGCGAATCTCAAGCTTTCCAAGTTCATGGTCATTGCAGACTCCTTACCAGCACATGCTCGTACAATTCATGATGGGCTGTACAGAGCCATTGACATTTATCTCAAGGTAATGGCTGCTGTCTTTATGTTCACTTTGTGTTTTGTTCTGTTCTCGGGGGGCAGCTTAAGCCATCGCACTAACATTTGTAGAAACAAGTTCATAAAAATAGTCCAGTAAATGCCCAGATAGATTACCTTTTCTGTTACAAATCCCCTTATAAAACCAAAATATTACAAAAGGGGATCATATATCTGTTCCCATCTCCTGCCTGTTCGGGTTTATCTAAGTCTGGTGATCTTTTATCGGTATATCCTCTAGCTAGAAAAAAAATTAGTTGTACACGAGTTTCTCGAGAAAATTAGTTGTTTACCATCTAAATTAAAAAAAAAAAAATTCCAAAATACCAACCTTATGAAGATACGACACAAGTAATTATAAATATGTTACATATTCGAGATGCAACATAAGATTGCTTCTGTTTTTAAAAAACTAGCATCAAGCCTAATTGCAATATAAGGCATGGTTTTTTGTTTTTTTTTTTAAAGTGATATAAAGCTTATATTGCATTTCACAAGTGCAATATAAGACTTTCTTTATTTAAAAAAAAAAAAAAAGTTACCAAGAGCTTATATCATATTTATGAAATGCGACAAGATAACAAAATGTATGTCACATTTGACAAATGCGAGATAGCCTTAGTACTACTTTATCTAAATCGTATTTTTTAGATACGAGATTTTTGTAATAAGGTATATCGCGTTTACAAAATGTGATATTACATTGGTACTCTTGTAATTTTTTTCCATGTAATTCATAATTGTTTAATTTTTTTCTAAAATGTTGGTAGACATGTATCTTACCTTGAGTTTCTCTCATAATTTTTTTGCCATCCGTGATTCTGAGGTCTTCTCTTGACACTGCAGTCTCATCAAGCCTTGTCAGAATCAGATAGGAAGAAGCTATGCAAACTGATTGATTTTCAGAAGCTCTCCCAAGAAGCAGGAGCACATGCTGCACAAAACGAACGCCTGCCTCTTCAATCAATCGTCCAAGTCCTCTACTTTGAGCAAATAAGGCTGAGAAACACCTTGTGCTGCTCTTATGCCGATGATGATCCTAAGCCAATGCATCAGTCATGGCGTATTAGCAGCGGTGCACTAAGCGCAGCAATGTCTCCTCGTGACAACTACGCATCATTGAGGCGGGAAAACCGAGAGCTCAAACTTGAGCTAGCTCGCCTACGCATGAGATTAAATGATTTGGAGAAAGACCATGTCTGCATGAAAAGGGATATGGCAAAATCAAATTCTCGTAAATTCATGAGCTCATTTTCGAGGAAGATTGGAAAGTTAAGCTTATTTGGACACAGTTCTTCAAGAGGATCCAGTTCTCCTTCAAAGCACTCACCAAGAACAGATTCTAAGTTGATTGAGAGGACATGTGCGAGCACAGAGTAGGTAATCTATGTCTTGCTTTCCTTCAATGGAGTTAGCTGAGCCTCGCTTTTCTCTAGGTCATCTGTATATACTGTTGATGTTGTAGGCCATCTGGTATGGTGCTATTTTTTCCTTTATTTCTTTTTTTCTCTCTCTCTTTTTTTTTCCCCCTGTTAAAGTGATTGTTTTGAGTGAATAGAGTTTATGAGTTTAGTTGTTTAAATTGTGGAAATGCAGAAAATTGAAAATTTCTCGGTTGTTTAACTCGAAAATGGTAGTAATCTAATTATCCATATTCGTGAGGTTGCACGAGTTGATTTGCAACAGGCATTGTATTATTTCTGTTCATCAACCACCGTTACCCAATTTTATTGATTCTTCCCACCTATTCTTTTTTATCTTTCTTTGAGGAATGTCTATGCTTAAAATGCATTGTGATTTAATAGTCTTATTCTTTGTTATCTAAATGCCAGACGTAAATAATCTATGCACGATCGATGGAGCATTACATTCTTAACTTTTCCTTGCTGATGAGGACATTTAGGCAGTTTTCTGAGTTACGCCAATTATTCGAGATAAATTTTGTTTACAATTATATGTTTCCAAAAATCGATTTCTTAAGGCTATAGTAAAACAATCAAGGTGGGCTCGACCGATGCCATTTTAGGCTTGAAAAAAACCCTTTAAAAGCCCATTATTGGAGTTTTTATTTTTAGGCGATATCTTAGAAATACTTTAGATATTTTAGAGATTCTATTTAGATTCCTATTTTAGATATAAATAGTTTTTTTTTTTTTTTTTTTTGTCTTTTCTTATTTCTTTATGGATAATTATTCAAGAATAGTAGAATTTCGAATTTTCCTTCTTGTATTACTTACATCACCTATAGTATAAGCTAATGGCTCCATAGTGTCAGTTGCAGTCACATTACATTAGCCATGAGAAGCGACCAAACGAAGAAAAATAACCTCTCGCAAGTACAACATTATGGAAAATTTAAAACATGGGGGAAACATCCTGCAAGCTTACAGCTACATCAATACTCTTTTTCAGTACCGGCCATCTCATTTTTGGTTTAGCAGACAATTCTTCCACATTTCCCTCCTTTGTACTCTCTAGGAATCGGAATTTGTAAATGAAAATTAGTTTTGCTGCGGATGCATAAATAAGCACAATGCCACGCTCAATACCCTCAACTGAGTCCAAGCAGCCGAAGTCCAAACTCCAAAACCACACTGCATAAATATAAATTTTTAATTATTGTTTAAAGCCAATTCAACTATATTAACCGTTGAAGGTTAATATTTATATGTTACGTTTGAGGAGAAATTTTATGGTATCAAAATCTTCCATTCAGTATAACCATGCTTTTTATAATATATATATATATATATATATATATTAATTATTTTATTATATGTTGTACCAAATAAGACATCTTCAGATCGGACGCATTTGTTTTTGTTTGTGGAGTAACGCCTTCCATTGAATTTCGATTTCCAACCAGCGGTTCACGACCCTTCCAAGTGGTGGCCAGCAGCCAGCTATTCCTCGACCATGGATGGGGCAACCACTATGTTTCCTCTTAAGTGTCTTAATGCAAGTAATAATAATATTCTGTAAAATCAATTATCGAAGGTCTTATAAAAAATTGACGCTATCAAATCTTAACAGGTTTTCTTTTTTAAAAAATAAATAAATAAATAAAACGGAAGACTCAAATAATACGATTACCACTTGAAAAAAGGGGGGGGGGGAATTTTTTAATAAAAAAGAAAGAGTTATAAGGCTACATATGAGTGCTTATTCGGGCGAAAAAGAATGCAACTTAGCACAGAAGATGACAAGATATTCACAAAGCAATAGCATAAGCACCTCTAAGTTTGGTCCTTAGAATGACTCTATCATATATATATATATATATATATAAACCTTGGCCATGATAGATTTAGGATACCTTATGTGGTTCTTCAGCAAAAATACAAAGAACGCTTCAACTTGATGTCAAGATTCGTTTTCATCTCCTTTTGCTTCAACAAGTTTCCATTGTACGCCTAATCCCATGATAGCACGCTTTTCCTCCCTTCAACTCGTTGGTCTACAGCCCAGTTGCATATATTCTCTGATCGCCTTCAAGAATCTGACTATCTTCTTCCAAGTCCAGTTTACGGACCTATTCTAGATGCAACTGGATGCACTTCCTTTTTAAAGTGCATCTTCTATAAATTTTTCAACACGAGTTATTGGGGGTCCCTACATAAAAAGATGGGACTCCACTTTTGTCCTGTTTTCCCATATACCAAAGAATTAAAAGAAGATGCCCTTAATTTTAAACACACTGCATCCTTCCTCTTCTCTCTCTATCTCTCTCCTTTTTTTTTTTTTTTTTCCCCTTTGATCCCCCTTTATAAAAAAGCGGAGTAAAGAATTATCCAGTAACTAGCTAAGTGATGCCCAATCTGGATATGGGCATTCAAAATCCCACCCAGGCCCAGAATATCGAAAGCAATGCAGCCACAGACCTTCTTGATTCTCATCATACCTGTTGGTACATTAAAACCATAAACTCAATAGCCATTTCCACCAAAATCAATATATGCAAAACTACTGCTGGGGAACCTACAATAAAATTTTGCAACAAAGAATAATATATTTACTATAACTGTGTAAGCATGCCCTTGATCCTTTAGACCACCTGCAAAGCATCTTGAAAGGTTCCAACCGATAGATAAAAGGACATGGTTCATAAGTAGGAGAATCGGTAAGTTCACATGGTAACAAAGCTTACCCTTTTGGAGCTAATCCCGGGCAATTGGTGCACATAGGATCGGGAACGAAGTCCCAACACGGTTTCTCTTCCCTTTCAGTGCACCAAGTACTAGAAATACTGGATCTGGAAAAATCGCATGTTGACCCATCATCATCAGTTTTCTCCAGTGGACAGCTGCCAACACGTTCAGACAGGTACAGCGTATCGTTGGCAATTGGATGGCCCATGTATTGCAAGTGCACTCGAATCTTTGTAACAGAGTTTAAGATCGGAGGTCAAAACCACAAAAATTATCGCAGTTTAAAATGTAGGATCACATTAAAATTTACATGCAGGGAAAAGAAAGGAGGAGGACCATATGCAAGTCAACAAAAATTGTTAATGTTACATATTATTGCAACTACCATTTTATCTGTATCCTACATGATGGCCTGTAAAAATGGTTCGTATGAACCCAGAGGTGGACACTATTTTTAAAATGTTACCACAGCTTAATTATAAAATGAACTGTTAAAATATATCTAATCTCTAGCTTGGTAGTCACTAGTCAATTGACCATTGTTGTGCATCTCATTCAATTTAACCCCACAGTCTACCAAGCAAGCTGGTCTATTACCACCACAATCATGTATCCTTTTTGCTAGAAGTTGTTACCACCAATATCATGCATCCAGTCACTTAGCCAACGTCATCACTGCTCTGGAGCATCCAATCTAATTCAATAGTCACTAACCATTATTGTGCATCTAGTCGATTTACTCCCACCGTCTATTATGCAACCACGTCTAGTTTGTCTTTTTAACTTCTAGATATTGTCCACCAATTCTGTTATGAGCTGAGTTCTGAAATTAGTCAAGGGTCATAATGGGTTTGCCTTTGTCTAGATTCCAACCTTTCTTAGAAAAACTCATAACCGAATTAAAGTTTAGAGTAACGGGATTGTTAAGAGAGAATATATGGATCATTTAAACCGTAAAACAGAAGACACTAGTTTTCTGGTTTTAACTTGTTTCTTAGAGTAATAACTTGTTTATACAAGCTTTTTGATCAACTTGCCAAAAGTAATTAAAAAAATAAAATAAAATAATGATAATAGATCTATATCTCCTAGCTATAACCATAAATTTGAAAAACATAAAATAACAAAGGTAAATATTTCATTTCCTATTCTAATTATTCTAAAATCAAGCCCCTAATATTGGCCAACCTTTGACATTGAGCTTGACCGAAAACTCAAAGGCTAGAGCACAATTACCTAGTTTTTGAATCATTTGTCTCTTTTTTCTTCGGCTTGAATCATTTGGTGCTTAGTACTGTCCTCAACTTCCAACACAAACAACTTCTTGCATTGATGTCCACGGTTGAATGGCTTGTTACAGTTAGAATAGACTCTTAGCATGCTGCTCTCCTGTTTTTGGCCCATTTAAATGACATATGTGGCACCCACAGCACTTTCATCTCCCTTTTGAGTTCCAAAAACGCCAACTACTTTCCAAAATAGCTCTTTTAAAATATTTGCAATATTCTCTCAGAAGCACGCACCAAACTCATTGCAGAGACTAAATTAGACAGATTTCAGACATCCCCTTCTACTCTAATCGCCTCAGTTAATCCCAACACAGATATAGAGACTGGTCAACACAAAAAGAACCCTGACTAGCAGCAGGTTCTTCGATACTCCTTCACCAACATGTTCTGATTCAACTTCAATCACTAGCTCTGTGAGTTACTCTTCAATGGTAGCCCAAATCACGATATAAAGATGCTTTGGGCTACATGAGGTAGAGTTCTTCTTGGGAAACTTTGTAGTGCAAAAATTATCCTCACCCATAGGATGAAACAAAACCAACCCAATCTGATTAATCTCCAGAATGACCTGACTGATGAAAATTGTTCACACCTACTTAACAAACCGAGTGGATATTCAGTGCCATCGTAAGGGAATTGCAGCCTACCGTAGCATGGAATGATGGCTAGATCAGTTCATCAATCTCCTCTCATCACCATTAGAGATTGATACATCTCCGGTGTAGTAGATATTGGTAGAATAGTACTTTAGTATATGTCATGTTAATAGGGATACAATTGTAATGTCCATTGTTAAGTTCTATATCACTTACTAAATACTATATAAATACTTAGTGCTGGAGTATAAGGAGTTAGTTAGTCATTTCTAGTATTAGCATGAATACGCATTGATGAGTTCCTAATTAAATATATATTTTACAAAGTATTTTTTTATGATTTTTCCTTGAAATTTAAACTTATTTTTAGATAATGATACTTAATTGAGTAAAATTTTGTTTTTTAGATTTTAAAATGATCTACACAAAAAAATAAGAAAATAGAAACAAATTTCACTCAAATCGAAACCAAAATAAGCAAGTTATAAAGGTTTAAAGATCAATACAACCGAACAATATGACTGTATCATTTACAGGTGAATTTAGAGCTTATTTACAAGTATCATAGCCTAGTATTTTGGAAAAAAAAAAAAAAGAGGAGGACGAAACATGTATCATAGTGAAGTATACAACCAAGGGATATGATTGTGTTTTTTCTAACTGACCTAATTATTTTTTACTTCCTACATAAGGCATTTTTAGGGTTTTCTAAAGAGATTTTTAGCACGACTTTTTAAAAACTTTTCAAGTCAAGACGACTCAAGAGAGCATGAAAAAAAAGACAACTTCTAGATTCAACTTTTGTGGATTTTTATGATTCCTTCTTTTCTTTTTTTTTTTTCTTTTCTTTCTATTCTTTGATTTTAGTTTGCTATTTTATGAAGTGTAAAGAGTAGATTTTTAGTATTTAGGTCTTGTGAACTTATATCTCGCATGTGACAATAGATTTTGTTTAGATTTAATAAAGATCTTTATTCTTTTTTAATCAATTATGTGTTTTTACACATTTTAATTTAATAATTCTGTTGATTATTAATTTAAATTTGATATCATACAAAAAGATCGAGATTTCTTCTATAATTAGATTTAGTATAGTTGATGAATGTTTGTATAATGTTAAAGATAAATTGTAAGACTTTTTTGTAATTGTAATACTATCTTTAATATTATATTTTTAAGAAAATTTGCTATACAATTAATGTGATCTTTAATTATGTTATAGGGAAGAGATTTTATTAGGTAATCTAAAGATTAAGACTAATAAACTTAAAAAAATTATTAACTTTAGAAGAGTTTTTCTGATAAAAAAAATTTAAATATTTAATTAGCTTATTTTTAGGAAAAGTTACATGTGTAGATCTAAGGAATCAAAATCTAGATACATTGTTGAGCCTTAAAATTAATCCTTAATAGTTTGTTTTCTTGTTTAGTTCTTAATTACTTATTAAATTAACTAGTAAGTACAAATTTTAGTTTAAAAAATTAAGTTCTTAAATTGAATTTGTTCAGTTAAATAATAGAGCTAAGGTTAGTACTAGCATTCAGGATTTCTAAAAGATCAACTCGAACTCACATCCGCTATATTAAGTTTTGATATACGGAAAGACTTGTCACTTGCTACTATAGATTGAGCACAAAGCTTATTAGACAATTAAGAGTTCTAACTTGGATTTTAAGTGTGCAAATACTTATCAAAAGCTTCAGTTGAATGAGTTTGATGAGCAACGAGCTATGGCATACAAAAACTCGAGGATATACAAAGAAAGGATTAAAAAGTATCATGATCAGTGAATCAAGTAAGGTCGTCAACTTAAAGAAGGAGATCTAGATCTTTTGTAAAATTCTTCACTTTGTTTATTTCAAGGAAGGTTAAAATCTGGATGGTTTGGACTATTTATGGTCAATAAAGTTTTTTTGTATAAGATGGTTGAAGTTATACATCTAGAAAGGAAACAATTCAACGTGAATAGTCAACAGTTGAAATTATATTTAAGAAGCAATTTCGAGCAAAAGAAACGGGTGGAGTTCTATCTCGACTCAACAGGATAGTCATAGTTGTAGATCTATTCCGTCAAGCTATCAATGTTAAATATAACGCTCTTGAGAAGTAACTTAAGTCATTTATTTATTTTCGTTATTTTTAGCACTTTACTTATTCATATAGATAGTTTTAGTTGTTGTTCATATAGTTTAATTTAATTTTTGTTTTGATTCACTTTCTTGCACCTAGGATTAGGCTTAATTAATTAAAAACAAAATTGCATAACGGTGTACTACACAATCTATAAACACAGTCGTGTCTAGAACTATATCACTTCCAAGCACGCTTCACATCGAGATCACAGAGCAGTACACGATCGTGTCTCAAATTATATTGTTCCCAGGTAACGCATTTAGGTGCATCACAGTGAAATATATAACTACGAGACATAGTTATGTCGTGTCTACTATAAAAGGTTACGACCCACGCTCCCTTGCACTCACTTCCACTCCCTTCTACACACGTGCATGACAATCTTACTCTCTTGTACTCTCTCTCATGCCCACAAACTCACACATACACTCACTCACACCAATTCAAAGATCTACACTATTCACTCCACTTCAAGAATCCAAGTAGGTTCTTAATCTCTCTTTTTCTTCAATTTTTCTACAAAATTTACTTAGATTTTACTATTATACATGACTGAGTAGTAAGGATTTGGAACTTTTGCATGTTGGTATGTCTTTAGTATGTGTGCTCATGAATTTTGTTTGTTTTGAAAGATAAGTAGTGGTGTACATGAAAAACACGATCATGTTCTTGGATTAGGCACCAAATTTAGATTTTAAAAGACACTATCACTCGCATGATCGTGTCAATTATGATACATCATATAGAGTTTGGAATTTCTTCTTGCATGTATAGACTTGAAATTCTTTACACATGGGTGTTGGTTCTTGAAACTCAAGAAATAAAGGTTTTAAAGAAAATTGAAAAACTTGAGTTTTGGTTGCTAAATCATGTACAAATAATTCATTAGGCATGTTTCGATTATGTGTGTCCTATGAGATTGTGTGATTGCATGGCTAGTACTTAAAATTCCCATAGAATAAGATATGCCCACAATGTGTTCGATGAAATGCCTCAATGCTTTTTATCATATTTTCTTCCACAATTATACTTAGTTCTTATATTGGTTGTCTTTCTAAGTGTGGAAAAAGTATCGGTGATCAATTCTTGATTTTAAATGTCTTCTTTTTCGTATAGGATATAGCATCGAGGCAAAAACTACAAGGCATAAAAACAAGGCCATAGCATCATCATCTTCATGACCCCCTCAATCGCCAAGACCACTAGCTGCACTCGTTAGTCCAATGTCTCCCATGTTGCGGTTCACTATTAAGACTACTAAAGACTGCTTTACTTAAACTTCAATCGTATACAATTGGTGAGGTACTTTATTTAGATTGGGATGTTATTGCTCAATTGAATCTTTTAGAGCAAGTGCATGAGTTGTTAATGATTGGATCGTAAGCACAATTGTTAACCTTCCAAGCACCAATATAATACAAATTGATGTTGGAGTTCCTATGCGCTGTTGAGAGCTAGAAAAACCTATTAGTATTCCTCATCTACAAAGTAAGCTCAAGTTCAAGATGAATAATAAACCTTATTCAATTACGGTTGCTAAATTTGAAGTTTACTTAGGCTTGTATTCAAAAGAATATGTTCAGATTGAGGAGTTTCTTAATCTTCCAATTAAGTTCTCACATGGAATCTCTCAATACGCGTTTTGGCAAGACATTGCTGGGGGCAGATCTTATCAAGCCAAGTTCGATAAAGCTTTTTGCCTACGCCGCTCTAAGTACCACATCATTTATTGGCTAATATCTTATATAATTGCGGAGCGGGGAAAGAGTATCGATGTTATCGGTAAACTTGAGCTACTAGCCTTATATAGTATGATTGAGAAATATCCCATTAATTTGGTGGTGTTATTAGCAAATTATTTGATGAAATAGGCAACTAGCATTCATGAGCATGAGAAGATTTGTTATGAGCCTTATGTTACTTTATTAGCTCACGGAATGGAAGTTTTGACTAGACGATTGTCTGACATGATGTTGGTTGGGGAGACAAAGCCATTAAGAAAAGAAACATTCAGGAACATACACATAAACTTGGATACAACCAAGAGACATGTAGGTATAAGTTCGAGTGCAAGTCAAGAGTTGAGTACTCAGCTTAATCGGATAGAAGAAATGTTGACAGACACGAGTATTCGTCAAGACAAGATAGAGTATCAAATAGGCAAGATAATGATTAAGCAAAATCGTATTATGCGACTCTTTTGCAATGTGTCTAGATTGAATAATGTGAAAGTTTTTAATGTTTTTGAAGTGGACCCCTCCTCGTCTTCAAAAGAAGATGCCGCTCGAGAGTCAACTAGTGAGAAAGAGGCTCAAGAAGAAAGTTCCAAAGAGAAAGGAGCTTAGGAGAAAATTTTAACTGAAGAAATCGATGATGAGAAGAATGATGATGATGTGGAGTTTAAAGAGGACGGTGAAGATTTTATGGATAATGATTATGATTGAAGAGATATGGTTGTTTTTATAATATGGAATGAACTGTACTTTGGTTTATGAAACTTGATTTTACTTTGTTAAGCTCTTTTATCTGTTCATGCTTTTATTTTCTTCATTTACATTTTACTCTTATATTTTTTTTTGTTTCTTGATGAAAAGACAAGGTTGGTTGTCTATGCATACTAAATGTATGGGTTAAAGCTCGCCAATAGAGTTTTATTAGTTACTCTTATTATTTGATATAGGTTGCTTCATAAATAGTGAATAATACACTTGCATTACTTCAAATTTTAGAATAGTATTAGTTCTTTTCCTACTTTTTTATTTCTTTACTCTTAAGTGTTTGCATTGATTTATTTTTCACGTGTGACTTAATTCATACATCAAGGATAATGTACTATTTTAAGTCTAGGGAAGGGAATATAAAAACTTTTGCTACTTAGGAAACCGATTTTTTTTTTTTCCATTTTTCTATTCCCTTACTCTTAAGTGTTTGCATTGATTTATTTTTCACATGCAACTTAATTTGTACATTAAGAATAATATACGTTTTTAAGTCTAAGGAACGAGATTTAGAAACTTTTGCTACTTAGAAAACCAATGTTTTTTTAGCATTTAACCCAATTTTATTATCTTACAATTATTTGAAAATTAATAACTTCTAGTGGATTGAACTTAATGTAATTTGAATACTTGATCTGTGATGAATGAGTTATATGATGCTAGAATTAATCGGTGAAATATGTGTAGAACAAAGTTACTAATTATTTAGCCTATGATTTTAAAGACTTAAGAATAAAATAACATCACTAATTAGGAGTTAGTCATGATTATTTTTGAAATTTACTTTGATATATACTTTCCTTTTAGAAATTTTTAGAGCCCTATAATTCTTAGTAAACAAACAAATAAAATTTATATTTTGAGAAATTCCTGAAAACTTGAATTAATTAGAGGTAAAAAATAATATAAATACATAAATGATCAAATAATAAAGAGAAAAAATTGATAAGAATTCGTCTTGACCCATCAAAAGAGTAAGGTTGAATTCCACTACTAACGTCAAAGAAAATTTAAAGAATAAATTAATATAGATTGGCCTTGATCCCTCAAAAGAGCAAAATTCTTTTCCATTACAATATGAGCACTAGGTTGGCATGGATCTATCTTAATCCGTCAGAAAAACGAGATCTTTACTCTCTACTAATACAATTTTCCTTAAATAATATGCTTAATTAGTAATATAAATTCAATGAATTTGAAACTTTCTCAACAAAAGTAGGAATTGAGGAGATGATCAGAGTATAAGTAGATGTAATATATATTTACTCTGAATTATAGCGCTTAGCAAAATTGAAGAGAAAGTTTATACTTTTTAGTTAAGTAGATTAAAATTTTTATGACTTTTTTCTTAATTAGCAAGATGTTAAATCTGATCTTGAGTACAAAAACCCTTAATTAAATAATTCAAGTAAATTTTAATTCATATAGATCAGCTTGTGAACTCTCCTACTTTGTGTTTCTTGAACATTGAGAAAAAGATTCGAGTATAAAGAGTCAAGGAAGTCATTTAAAGGAAATTGATTAAAAGTATAAATTGAATCTTTTTCTGACTTAAGTGTAAATTTTAGCCGGTTTCCTAAGCTAATGATAGTTTTTGACTTAAGAGTTCTTGTCCTGATTTTTTTTTTTATTTTTTTTGCTTTGTTTTCTTGAAAACAAACAAATTCTTAAGTGAGAAAAGATTCGATAAATGCATAATTGGATATATTTTACATAGTGATTTTTTATGATTTTTTTTTTTTAAATTTAAGCTTATTTTTAGATAATAACATTTAATTGAGTAAAACGTTTTAAAACAATTTACGAGAGAAAATAAGAAAATAAAAATAAATTTTACTCAAATCAGAGCTAAAATAAGCAAGTTATAATAATTTGAAAACCAACACAATCAAACAACATAACTATATTATTTCTAGGCGAATTTGAAGCTTAGTTTCAAGTATCACAGCCTAATACACGATCAAACAACACGACCATATCCTTAGTCTTGTCATTCCTAGTTTTGGGGGGGAAAAAAAAAAAGACAAGGAAACGTATATCATAATGAAGTACACAACCGCACAATCGTGTTCCCAATAATATCTTTTCCAATCAACTTAATTTTTTCTTTTTACTTTCTATATAAGACCTTGTTAGAGTTTTTTAGAGAGATTTTTAGCACAACTTTTTAAAGATTTTTCAAGTTAAGATGACTTAAGAGAGGAAGAAAAAAACGAAGACTTGAATGTTCAACTTCTGTAAATTTTTATGATTTTTTCCTTTTTTTTTTCTTTCTATTCTTTGATTTTAGTTTGCAATTCTATGATGTGTAGAAAGTAGATTTTTAATATTTAGGTCTTGTGAACTTAAATCTTACATGTGACGATTGATTTTATTTAAATCTAATAAAAATCTTTATTCTTTTTTAATCAATTATGTGTCATTACATGTTTCAGGTCAATAATTCTACAGGTTATTAATTTAAATTTGATATTATAGAAAAACATCGAGAGATTTCTTATATAATTAGATCTAGCATAATTAATTAAAGTTTGTATAATGTTAGAGATAAATTAAAAGACTTTTCTAAAAGTATAATATTATCTTTGATATTATATTTTTAAGAGAATTCATTGCACGATTAAGGCAATATTAAATTATACTATAGGGAAAAAATTCTATTAGGTAATCTAAAAATTATGGTTAATAAGCTTAAAAAAATTATTAACTTTAGAAGAAAGTTCTCTCAATCAAGAAAAAATTAAAGATTTAATTATATTATTTTTAAAGAAAGTTACATATATAGATCTAGGAAATCAAGATCCAGATACGTCGTTGAGTATTGAAGTTAATCTTAATAGTTCATTTCCTTATTCAGTTCTTAATTACCTATTAAATTAACTGGTAACTATAAATTTTAGTTTAAAGAATTGAATTCTTAAATTGAATTTATTTGGTTAAATAATAAAGTTAAAGTTAGTACTAGTACTAATACTTGAGATCTCTGAGGATTCAACTCGAACACATATTTGTTTTATTAGAATTTAATAGATACGCTTACCTCGTATCACACACCAGCAACATCATTCCAATATTAATGCGAGCATGGAGGAGAACAGTGCAGGGGGTGGTTCACAGATTAATAGAAGTGGTTCAACCTAAAATAGCAGCTATGGGAAGATACCTAAAGAAATGACTTATCATGAGCATGTTGACAAACGCAACAAAGGTTCATGCTTTTAAGTGTGACCAACCCTTCAATCAGGTCACAAATGTCCAAATAAAGACTTGCGAGTGATGTTACTTGAACAGGACGAGGCAAACAAAGAGGAAGAGTGGATAGAAGTTAAGACAGAGAGGACGTGCATTGTCCTTGCTGTTGCAATCAGAAAGTCTGCAATTCTGGTTTGGAGCACTACGATCATGGTTGACAATGATGTGCAGTAAGTCCTTGCGACTGTCCTTAGGGACAAGCACAACGTTATGCAGGAGGGAATTGATACATCTCTAGTATATATGTCATGTTAATAAGGGCGGAATTGTAAATGTCCAATGTTAAGTTGTATATCACTTACTAAATAGTATAAAAATACTTAGTGCTAGAGGATAGGGAGTTGGTCATTTTGTTGAAAGTTGTTAAGTGAAAAAGAATATCTAGAAGATTATAAGCTTGATGTACCTACTCTAATTGTTGAAGTATTCAACTTCACTGTTGTTTTAGAGTGACTAGAGTTCTATCAAGTATTACTCTACTCTTGTTTATTGGATTTCATTGAAACAATAAAAAAGTAAGCCCACGAGTTGTTTCAGAGATTATTCTTCATGCGCCACCACACAGGGGAGGTTGCTCATGCACCTCAACAAGCTGATACTCATGTTGGACGGTTAGTTCCTTCTATGCCACCACTTAGGGCAGCTATTCATATGGTTCCATGTGCGAACAAACTATGCACAATAGAAGAAGTAGGTCGCAGGTTGCACAATGGTTGAGGTAGCTTCCTTCCTACTCCATTGCTCTTGCTGGTGGTAGGATAGGCCACCGCCACTCCAAGCCTGAGCTTCATAAGCACAAGCCATCTCATCCATAAAAGCTGCCAACATCACTCACCGCCTTTTCCACTTCTTTTTAAAACCATCCATCTTTCTCTCAATTTGATTTTATTGCAAAAAGACTGTCAACTTTTTTCCCAAACTCATGAATTTCCCTAAACCGATTGCTCTAATACCAAATATTATAGGCCAGAGCTTAGGATCCAGTTAAAGAGAGATTAACAACAAAATCATTGATAATAACTTTACCTTCATTTAGACTCCATCCTGTCTTGGGAAAACTTATGGTGAAATTAGCAGTAGGGTTAAGCTTCTTGGTAGGTTAGAATCCTTTGATCTCAAAAAATGTGAAAAGGACTAACTTTGGCTTGTTTCATTTCTCAAAATAATAGCTTATTGACAAGCCTAGTTAGTTAACCTACCAAAAATAAAAAGTGATAATAATCTATCTATAACTCTTGATTATAATAATAAATTTGGAAAATTAAAATAACAAAATAAAAATAAATATTTTATTTCTTATTCTAATTATTCTGGAATCAAGTACCCAACAAACACCATTTCCATGCTAACTAGTCTTTTATGTTCTCTCTTTGGCAACATTTCTCTTGCCAACATTATCTAGATACTTCTTTTTCTTTTTATATGTTTGGTGGTTTATGTTTAAAGATAAACGAGTTTGGTCGGTCGTACAACATGAGAACTAAAGAAGTTTGGTGAATTTGTCCACAAAATTCATATAGTTAAACTTTCTCTTTAGTTCACCCTAATGTTTAGTGTCCTAATATTTCATGCCAAAATTATTTCTTCATTGGCGTTTTACGATTTACACTTTTGATTGAGTTGGATATATCTAACCAAAATGATCAAAGCTTTACTTGGTATTACTTACTTTGATGATGAGATGCCAAGCCCTTTTAAGTTTTCTTGCCTTAACAAGTGACAACACCATGGATATTTTCCTAGTCAAATTTGACCCTTTATATTTCAACAAGGTATACTTCAAAATAAAGTTATTAGGGAAAAATCCATTACCTAGTTGAGGAAACATGTAGTTGATTCATTTGAGTTTCTATGTTATAATGAAATTATAACATTCTCACCTTATGCAATCCAATTAATCACATTACATCGCCAATTACTAATTTTCAGATTTCTTGTACTAATTTTACCCTAAAAAGACCATGCACACAGCTCCATTGCATTTGCTCCTGGTAGAAGTCTCTTATAAATGTTTCGGTGTGCCATTCAGTATTTTTAGTTTTTTTCCTTATAAGAGGTAGAATAGAATTACCTGTGGAAGAGTAAATGATCATGCATCATGTATACCATACTAAGTATCAAGCAAAGATTAAAGTGGCATTAGGGTTAGGATTTAGAGCACGAGATGAAGATCATTGGTCCAAATCAAGAATGAATAGAGACAATAATGGTATCATTTGGAAAAATACGGAAGAAACTATTATTCCTTGGGTCCTGCTCCTGCCATTCCATAAAGGATCGGGATTTGTTGCCACGTGACATGGCCATTCTTTGCATAAAATTCAACCAAGCACAGGAATAGATTGATGATGTTAGTTTTCATCCAGCATATGTCCTTACCTGATGAGTTCTGCCAGTGACTGGTTCACAAAAGACAATGCTATGAGTCCCATTAGTCCTAATCCTTGTGAACTTCGTACAAGCAGCTTTTCCTTTCAAGGAGGCATCGTCAGAAGAGCCACCCACCTGCACAAACAAAACAGAGTGACAATGGAAGCAGCATTCACCAATATCTTCTTTTACTTTACATAATTAAAATTAACAGCTAATCATGGAGAAAATAGCTGTATATGTAGTTGCACGATCTTAGAAAAGAAATTAAAAAACATGGAAAGAAAAAGTTAGGAATAATGGACTCATGTATCAGAAACAGTCTAAAGCCCTACCAGAGATCATATTTAAATACTTTGCATATCTCTAAAGTTTCCCACTCTCATTGAGAAACACTATATTCTATGCATTTAGTGCATCAAGCACAGCCAACATCTTAACCTTTATCTACACTATAAACCAATGGGAAACTACCCCCACACAGGGGAAAAAAAAAAAAAAAACAAAAGAAAGAAAGAAAGAAAAGGAAGATAATTTACAGTTTTACAATCAAGACAATGTTTCATGTATTTGGTGGCCTAATTCACTATGATTGAACCATATTGTTTATGGAACTCTATGGAGAGTCGCTGAACAAATTTAGACAGCTACATCACAAGGTGAGTATCACAATTGAAATGGTATCCAAAGATCGACTAAGCTTACTGAATAAAATTACGAGTCCTCAGCTTATGGGAGGCATAGAACTTATGGATAGATAGCGAGATAGAAAGAAACTTCTTTCTCTTGATTTGTTTTCAACTATTTGAGCTTGGACTCAAAGAAATAGAGGGATAGTTTTTTTTTTTTGGTTGAAGTTCTGGTCTACCCATGACCATTGTTTATGAGTATATTTACAATTAAATCTTTTTGCAGGTTTGGCAACCCTTCAGACCTATCCATGGGGTTTGGAAGTAAAACATCCAGACTCAAAGTCCATAACAAGATTTGCAGTGTGGTTTTGCATTGGCAGCATGCATCTTTCTCAGAATTATAGAGTTTCTCATGCTTTGTCAGGATGTAAACAGTGGTTCCTCAATAAGCATGCTAAGCCATGATTGCTTTTCTACCTTTTCTTTGGTGAGTTGCTAGAAAATAGAATGCTTATAAGCAACATTTAGAAGCTCCACTTAAGCTGTAGAGTTTAAAACAAGAACCAATTGAAAGCTTCCCAAATTAGATCCCAGAAATAAAACCAGGCATCTTGATACTTCCATGGCATACTAGTAAAAAGATGCTAAGCTAATGCATTGGGGAGAGGCCAGCGGATGGTTTATACCTTCATCTGCCTGAACTTATAATCAGTAAGTCAGTGCATTTCACAGCTATATCTTTACCATTCTAAGCAATAGAAGATACTCCACCAACACGAGAGAGACAGGAAATCAAAAAAGAGAAATAACTTTGAAAAACATAACCTACAGGATCGCTGGTCAAGCCAGTACATTCAAAATTTGTTTTATTCCTTCACTAATACCAGGGTTTCAAAGGTGCTAATCTTCAAGGAAGAGTAAAGGAAGAAAGGGAACTCACCTCCACTGTGCTTCTTCCTTCTCGAGCATTATAGTTTACTTTAGCATTCACCACTTGCTGACACTAAAACAAAAATGCAATTCAATTAAAAAATTGTCCATATGTCACATGTAACAATGTTCTAATGTTGAAGAGCATCAGCAGTTAGAAAAAATATTTGGAAAAATAGTGACTGAAATTGGGTCTGCTACTTGATTTCCAACCTCATTCTCTGGAAAGACACCAACAACTTTAGCAATGTACTTCTTTTGCACCATTCCACCTTCAATCTAAAGAGCCAAACTTGAATCAATTCCACTTATCATTTGATGTTCCGATTAGTGCAGTGTGGTAATGCACATACAGCAAATATGTATAGCATTTGACATATTATCTTATTGTTTTAAGCGTTTATTAGAAACTAAATATTGTTTTATAATAATGACAGATTGAGGCACATCACTTTTGCTTTGGTACCTTTAAACAAGGACCAAGCAAAATGTCCCCAGTTATTTCAGAAAGATAGCAGCTCCTGTATGGCTTCTTTGCCATGGTGCTTACCTGTTGTCTGAAAATATCAGCTTTGGATGCATTTCTTGCCAATATGAGGAGACCAGATACAAGACGATCCAGTCGATGAACCGCTGAAAAAATGGTGTCAAAGAAAATACATGGAGCTCTATTATTTAGAGGAAACACATGATAAAATCTTAGAAAAGGTTAATCTCATGAGAGATATATATTAGGGAAAAAAGGAGCACAGCATTCCCAATACATATGATTCAGAGAATTCTCTACGGCACATTCCAGATAATCAAGGATACGAAATAGAGGAGCCAATCCATGTTCTGCCTCAAGGATGCCAAGCACAGTGTTTTTGCGGTATTGACCACATGGATGGACCTACTTATGTTGTGTCAAAGGTAAGTAATAGTACATTATGTGAAAAGCAACCTCCTCATTAAAGTTAACAGTAATCTTATTCAAAAGAAAAGAAGCAAGTGCATTAAACAGCTATAGCAAGAAATATAATGAAAGAAATCATCAGGTATTGAAACCAGGAAGTACTTTTATAATGATATTGATTATGAGTAGAAGCATGTACAAATTTCAGTTACTTACTGGAACAGATGCAGGTTTGCAAACAGTCACCACATCAACTTCTTTCTGGAGAACTAAAACATCCTGAGCAATGACAGGAGGTTCATGCCTGAAACTCCAAAGCATCAACCAAAAAAGCAAGCATTTGAAGATTACTATACCAAACAGCCAAAAACTTATTTAAAAGAAAATAGAAAAGAAAAAGGAACAAAAATGCAGGGATAAAATCAGTATCTCAGTAACCAATACAAGTGAAAAAAAGGAAGCGGACTGAACCTGTGAACAAAATGGCTAATCTTTTGGGATGATTTGATAATGTAAGAGACAGTGACCATCTGACCATCAACTTGTATCCTGCCAGATTGAACGGCAGAAACCTACATTTGATAAAATTGGACACAGTAAATAACCTGAAAATAATTGTATAGAGTAGTTACATAAATGTAATGGAACCTGGGTGCAGAACCCAAAAGGAAATACATACATAATACTGGTAAGGTCTGCCTCTGAACTCTTGAGTGAAAAAGTCAACAATTGTTTTTCCAGCCCAACGTTTCTTGACCTTCACCAATCAATGAATAAGGTTTTTAGTATAAGAAGCCATCCAGTAGGCTTTAGGTTTGCAAATTACTTTTAGAAGAAAGAGAGAAAGAGGACTAACATGACAGATGAACTCAAAGTAGTAAGGCTTAACGTAGCGATTCCCTGTATGTAATTAAATACATAAACTATAAATGTATCAAAAAATATAAATCAAAAATAGATAGAAGGACAAATAAATAGATAATAGCAATACTGCAAGAATTTCCCAAAAAGGACAACAGCAATACCATTGAGAAAGATGTAATCTTGGGGTTGAGGTGGATTTGAAGGATTTTGCCAGACGATGTCCAATCCCTTCATATCTCCTTCCTCCTCTCTTCCCTCACTTCTCTTCCTCTTCATTTATCTTTCATTTTCCTGAGTTAAACAGTATCTTTAATTCTCGGACTAAATACATCATCCTTGAATTGAAACAGTGTTAGGATGAAACCATGCAAAAGCACACAGACCATTGCAAATAATGAATTGTTCTTTCAAATGCCCATGTTGTCAATCTAATATCTGTTGGATCAAGCAACTATCCAATTTTATTCGGACTAAACATATAATTTAGTGTACCTAATCTAAGAACTATCTGAAATTATATGAAAACGGTTCACGGTTTCCCCATGACTTTTTATCGAATGATATTGCCTTAAGACCACATGGCTTTAATTATGAAATCAAACTCTCTCAAGCACCTATTTGCCTAATTTGACATATCGACAGTTATCGATTATTAAATCAAAAGAATCAATAAACAGCCCCAGAACAGATGAAAGAATAACCAGACTCAGTAATCTCATCCTCTCTGAATTATGGTGCATTTCATTGGAAAATTTAAATTATGGTGCATTTCTAGTTTGGTGCTAAACTAAGTAACCACTTCTCGGTTTCATCCCTGATTCAGCAATCCAGTCGTATATGGTCATGAAACGCATAAAATACACAGATGCAGAATTCGCAGTAATGAAACTACACCCTATAGCATAGCACAGATGCCATGGCTCCATTCCATTATCGCTGCAACTTCCTAAGCAATTAAGACAAAACACAACAGATAAATTAACTTAAAATATGCTAATGAACTAAGATGCCAACAAAACAAAATTAAGAAAAAAAATAATAATTAAGCTTAGTGTTATATAGAAAAAAAAAAAAAAAAAAACCGAGAAAATACAATTTGAGATTCTCGTCTGTTCTCCCAGGTGGACGTCTCCAAGAAACGACCTTTTAAGTCTACTTGCTTGCTTAATGCTTATGGCGTTCGAAAATTTGAAACTCCGAACCTGCAAGTGCAAATTTCCTTCCTGTACTCTCTTCAGTCTGTACAGATGCCCAACTCCAGAGCTATGCCGGCCCTTGACCAAACGCGATATTTCAATTAGCCCAACATGCTAGGCCCGGCCCACTAAACTCGGTAACTCCGAGTTTGATTAGATAACTTTATGAAATTGATCTTGTTCGCAAATTTTTATGCTATTTGATAGAATATATTTGGTTTACAAAAAGTGCTTGACAAAACTCTTAGGGACATATCAAGAAATAGAATAATATTGCTATGCTTGAAATCTAAAATTAAATTTTCACTTACCGAATTTTACATCTAAAATTTAAGTTATCTAATATCATTATTCTTTATAGGAGATTTTAGACATGAAATTTTTAGGATAAAATGACCTATTTATGCCATGGGTCAATTGGTTCCAACTCTTAACCAATTTGTTAGAAGCTCTAAGGGCCTATTACTAAGCACTTCTTGGGATCTTTCTTAGCTCAAACATATCCATTGGAACCTTGGATCATTTGTTCTCATTAAGCGTCCAATCTTTGATAAAATATGTACTTATGCAGGTAACTAAGCTAAAAGTAAAAACTTGACCTGAGGAAAAGAATGACACAAAGAAAAGAAAGTCAACTGATTAAGCCATATCTTTGATTTCTCAGGATCTATTGACATCCATAGATTCGCTTTCTTGATTCAACAACATATACGTTCCTCCTTCAAAAGATTTATCCTTTTTCGAGTTTCCTAAAATATCTTTGCATTTTCTCTATAAATAAAAGCAATCCCCTATTAGCAAGATATCTACAAACAAATGCTCTTCCTCTCTTTAACTATCTTGTTCTTTGTTTCCTTTCCATATTCTTAAGAGTAGTTATGTCAAACAATATCTCGATGCTCCTCACTATGCTTTGTTTTTTAGGCATATACACATACACTCAAAGGCCTAATTCACTTTCATACTCTATTGCATGAGATCTACAAACAACAATAACCTGCTTAATCTTTTATTTTTCAAACCCATTACCTTTGTTATCTTTAAAAAGATAACATGTGTAGGCAAACAAAATAAATATAGTCATGATAATAAATTCGATATGTGAAAATTTGATTAGGAATGAGATCTAATAACTCAAACTTCAGTTGTAAAATTGCTAAAAAAAAAAGGTCTTACCAAAAAAGAGTACAATTAACATTTAAATTCAAAAAACACTCTAAATTAAGAGAGAAATAACTCTTAGTTAGAACACCAAGTTAACATTTCTTTTCGATGACCATCTCACAATCACTACCATAACCTTATAACTGTCGCTATGGCCACCATTATTACCATCAACATAAGTACCTCTGTACCATCATCAACTACACCATTGCCTCTCATGTTGCTATTGTTGTCATCATATCATTGCCATCATCACCGCTATCACCCCATCATGCCACCACCATTGCTTACACAACTGGCACTCGTTACTTTTATCATGATTGTTATCACCTCAAAAACATCATACTTTATTACTGCTACCATTATTGATATTCCATATCATTAAACTATTACTACAACTTTACTCTTTCAATCGCTACAATCGCTTTAATGTCTCCACTAGTATTAATATTAACTATAACCGCTTTATTACAACCACTACAATCATGTTTGTATGATTAGTGTAATCTATTAACATTTTTATATGATTAATATGTCTAATTAACCTTACATGTTTAATATGATTAATAAATACGAATTTATGTTTAATATGGTATTCGCATGTTTGATCTAATTTATCAATATTTGCATGCTTAGTTTGGTTAATTGATATATTAACATGTCTAGCATCTTGATTAATTATTTGCAAGATCGTTGTCCGATTACCAAAGTTCCATGTTTAGTTTTAATTGATCATATGGTTGTATGTAATGGATATGTTTCATGATTTGGCATATTGACTTGTATCATTGCATGTTTAATTGCATAAAAACTTGAAAATTTAAGAGTTTTCTTAATATTAGGCCTTTCTTCACAAAATTAAGGTTTTCTCACACTAAGAAATTTTCAAAAATAAAAATATGCAAATCATAAATCGTCATTTTTAAATGTTCGGGCATTTTAGTGTTTTTCTCACAAAAATATGGCATCAAATTTAGGATTTTTTAAGAACTTTCAAAAGAGTAAGCCGAGTTTCTTTGTTGGATCTAAAAATAACTTTATAGAAAAAATTTTAAAAGTTATTCTTTGTCTTAGTTTTGCTTAAAGTTATCATAAAATGAAAAACTACGAAAATACATATTTTTCATTATCTTTTTTTATATTTTTATGAATATCGTCTTTCATCTATCTATGGTAGTCAAATTTCTAAAAAGATAATAATAAATATATGAACCCTCTTTATTTTATAACAATCCTATTGGGCAGCTTTTTATGCTTTAAATTACATGCCTCCGAGCCCCAAATCTCCGATTTTTTCAAAAATTTATTTTTAATAAAAGATTTTTATGACAAACCGGTTAGCTAATTTAATTCTTTTCCACCTATTAACCTTAATCTTATTTTCCTACTAATTTAGATTGGTTGGTGACTCCAATTTTTTTAATATTTTACAAAATATAAAATTTTCTTAATCTTTCCATTGAATAATTTACATTAAGTAAATTACACTTAATGTATATCTAAAATTAAGGAAACTAAATGAAATTTCATGCTTAACAATTTTGGCTTGTCTTGTATCTCAAAAAATTGTGAACCAAATGCCACCCAATAGTAAGAATGAAACTTACTAGAAATGAGCATAGAGAATATCATATTCTAAATAGAAAACTTATGGGATCCTAATATATAAACTTTACGAAGGAATAACGTTCCCACAATCTTATGGAATTAAAATTTTATTTTATTTAAATTATTAACAAAATTCTAGACTCAAACTTATTTATAGTTAATTAAATAAACGCTTTTGTATTTTTAAAGTGTTTTATTGGTTGTTATAAGGGAATTAATAATGGGTACTGAATTAACTGTTACATAAATTTAAATTTTTTAACAAATGGACCCTTCTCATTACCTTTTTAAGTAGTGAAATATGATTCAAAAAATTTAACAAATAGACAAATTGAATACAATGTCTATAAACATAAGGCAGCAAATTGAGTAGCTTAAGGAAAAGAATATGAACATAAGAATATAGAAATCCCTCCTTATGAGTTAATTTATTCTTTTAACTCCAAGCTAGACTCAATAATGGTTTCTACTCTCTTAAAATATCTCATACTAACTCGCTTAAATGATATCTTTAAATGTTAACTTTCACTTTCTATTTTCAGCTTTTATTATTTCTTTCAATCTCCTACTTTATGAAATAAGAGATAGATTAAGAACAACATTTGTACTAGAAGGAGTTCTTTGTTTCTTGCTGTTTTTTTTTATTGCTGCTATCTTCAAGACTTGCTATTTTCAGCATATGGCATCCAAGGTGAACAACTAATAAAATCAGTTTGCATTTCAACAATACACTTATTTGTTAAGATACAAGGAAATGAAAAAGACAGGTGAGATAATGCGTATCTTGTGTTCTAAAAACATTTGATTGCACAAGCATAATCAAGAAACTAATATAGTCCCTGATGAAGAAATCTTTCATCATTGTTTGGTGGTTAGCCCACCTATCCGCCCCTATTCTCGCACCTTGACCAACCAATCTAACTTCATGTCTTCATCCCATTCCCAGCCTCGATCGACAAAAAAGGACACTGAACCTCGACCAACAACCAATTTAATAAGAGATTTAATTGTACTAAAAGTAGGCTCACCAACCTACGTGACCGCCTTCCAGGTCTAACCTACGCCATGGACCATGGTGCACCTAACTGTGGCAAACATGCCAAAAATAAATATCAACGCAATAAACTATCCATTCCACATTAAAAATATATATATCAAACGTATTATATGAATTGATAATTTAGTAAATAAATACTAATAATATTTAAAAACTTCAAAATGAGAGAGAACATTTTAAAAAAAATACCTATTATATATTTTTATATCAAAATTTCATTTGTACTTAAACTTATTTATCAAATAATGTAATGTGACAATACTACCACATTATTACAAAACTCACTTATTTAGCAGAAAACAGTAGTAACTATGATGAAGATTACAAAATAAGTAAAATGATTTCCATTTTTTCTTTCCCGAAGAAAAAAGATAATTTTTCCTATATTTAATCGGTTTTATCTATGGTTGTTAAGGTTGAGTGTAGTTGGATTCCATATGATTTGTCCTCCTTATCGAACCAAACACAATATAATGATCTTTTTTTTTTTTAAATCAAATATAACCATACATTCAATTCATAAATTTTTTAAATCTAATTAAAACTGATCCGGTCTTATTCGAATCATTTATGTTAAATTTTCTCTAAATATTTTTATCTCTAATTGCATAATTTTTTTTTTTTGTTTAATCAAAGGATTTTCTTCAATTCAAAATGGTTCGATTTAGTTTGAATTGTTTATATATAATCGAATCGAATTATAAATCAAATAATTAAAAAAAATCGATTTTTTGATTTGTTTCAATTTGCTGTTCGATCTATGGTTTGTGATTTTTTTACCTAGTCCTAGTGGTTGTCAACTATTGCAAACAAAAAACAAATATTCTGATTGCTTTTTACTATCATTTTATCACTAAAAGTTTCTACCATTTGCAATTACATATACCGCAGCTATTACACAGTTGTAAAATTACATTTTTAACAGGTGTCAGAAGAGTTCGAAAAATATTTCACCTCAAACGAATATATTCATCTTTCTTCGATTTACTGATTAAATATGTACAAAGAAGCTTAACCTCTGCAATTTTTTTGTCCAGCTGAGGAAGCAGCAAACACACTATCCTTTACAACGAAGCCTTTATTTTTCATTCTTTCATTCACATAAACATAAGATCGTGTGCTTCTTATATAATTGGAAGCAAAAAAGTGCAACAACTGATATTATATAATTGGAGAAGAGGGTGGGGGGTGTGGGTGGAAGACTGGAGGTGGGTTTGTGGTGTGTGCGAAAAAACACGATATGCATGTGTAAGGTGAAAAAGAGGAAAAAGCGCGGAAACTTTTTTCTTCCTTCCTGTGTTTTTTTCTTTTTCAGGATAAATTACATTTTACATTCCGAGTTCAACACCTTTTCAATTTACATATTATTATTTTCATTTTTCAAACTTTATATTCCTATATTTTAGACACTTAGCCACGAGCCCTGTTGAGTATATAATATGACATTTCTTTATATCTATAAAATAAAATAAAATAAAAAAACCCAAATTTTTGAACCAATCCCATCCCATGCATGGTCTCCACTTTATCATCTTGAACGAAGTAGCTCCCATAGGGATTACTTTTCATGGAAAAAGAATTTAGTGAATATTATACAACAACATGTAATTATCAATCGTATTTAGATAGATAAAAACATTGATAGTGAATTTTAGATAACCATCCACTATCAAAACAATGTGTTTAAATCTGATTAACAGTTATATAATTTACACGTATCGTGTAATACCACTCGATGAAATCCTTTCACTCATGGAGTGGAGGCATTGTTACTATTTGATGATATATCGCTGCTTTCTTCAATGACAAAAAGTAAGAATAAAGTAGTATAAAATAAACAACAATGGTGAAACCCCATGCATGTATCATATCGATTAATAACCCTTACGATATAAATTATTTGTAAAAGGAAAAGAAAAAAAAATCACCATATAACAATGCCAAGAAGAAAATAATGTAACTTGCAATTGCAAATCAAAGGCAAAGGCAAAGGCAAAGGATGTGAGAGAGTCAAATTCAATTGTCAAAAACATTCTCTAGAACAACAGAGAGCAGAAAGGGAAACACAAATGGATTGGCTAGAGCTATAAAATTTTATTCAGAAGGTACAATTTTTTGTCAATACAATGGGCAGAACTTTTTATGCTGATTTGGAATAGAAACGAATGCCAACAGCCACACCCAAGATGATCAAGGGAACAAGAAACTGGAGGAGCCTTACGATGAACTCTGGTGTTTTGTCCTGGTTGTAAAGAGGCTGCTTGGGTGGAACGTATTTGGTCTTCTTAGGAATAGTAGCGGAGTCAATGTCCCCAAGGTAGAACTCATCCATCATTGCCTTTGCTGTGCTGCTGTGTCCAACATCCTCAAAATCATCAGTTGCATCCTTTCCTGCAGAAAGCATAGAGTAGTAGTACAGACATCATATTCCCAGTGAAAGGATTTGAGTGCATGCATTGGACATAAAGTAACTTTGTTTGAGGTTCCTTTTTATTCGATCAATACCTGTGGATGAAATCAACACCTCATCGCCACCAGGGTGGTCCTCCAAGAATTTGGTAACGTCATAAACCTGTTTGAATAGATTAGATATGTAATACACGTGAGTTAGGATGCAACCGAGACATCAAGAGAAGTTACCAATTTACTTTTCTTTGGCCTTCAAGGATAAGACAACATAGTCAAAGCACTCAATTGTATCAACTTCCTGAGAGATGACTCATTCAAACCATAAACTCTAACTGTCCACTAAGGGCAGTAACTGATGCCAATCCATTAGTTTCAACATTGTTTCAAAGTCTCCAAATGCCAGAGACAATGCAACTTTAACTCAAAAGTTACAAAAATCTTTCTAAACAGAAATTCCCGATGGATTGAGATTGATGGCATCTGCTTGAGCCAGTCACCCAATGGAAAAAGTAGACACCTTACTAGGAAGTGATGCTTTTGGCTTGAAGAAATCGATTATGGGTCTCAATCTAATTGAGAAACAAGCAGAAACAAAAGCATAATAAAAGGAAAACTATCCATTTGTTCGATGTATTAAAAGCCAAACACTGGTCCATAAGATTTGGAATCTCAAAAGATCCACATTCCACCATTCTGTGTACCTATTCATTGAAACTAAAAAGATGCAATTAGAACATAATTCCATGTCAATGGTTGTCAAATACACATAGTAGTATTACCAAAACTCCAATTGGGTTTTCATTCAAGAGGATCGAATATACAATTTTACACAGAATTAGAGTCAAATCATACTCTATTAAACAGAGAACATCACATAGATATGATATATTGACTGAATGAAACTCGAATTGGGTGTCATTAAAACGGTGTAAAGATTAGAACTTTATACAAATTCAGACACAAAAGAAAAACCACTATACTCAACAATGACCAGATAATCGGGATACTAACAAAATTCAAACTGGGTATATATTCAATATGATGAAATTAGAGATTCTTCGTACAGATGAGTGAATTACCAATTGGGTGATAACAAAATAGAATGAAAGAGTAAAATTTTATAAGGATTTAGACATATAAGTATGCACCTTGCCATCAATGATGAGCCAACAGTCCTTGGCTGAGTTGTGTTGAGAAACCTCAGCCAAGGTGAAGACTTTGCTCCGAGAACCCATGTGGCAAAGCAACAGAGAGGAGAAGAGAAGAGAATGGTGAAATGGGGTGTTTGGTGGGAGAACAAGCAAATGAAAGGGGAGGGTGAGTGGAAATATTTGAACCCCAAGAGGGAGGAGAGAGAAAAAAACAAGGTGGGTAGGGTCAATGTCGATGGCAGATTTGATTTGGGGTTAGGGAGTTGGTGAGGGTGGGATGGCCTTGTCTTCACCAACCCAAAGCACCCACAGGTTTCGTATTGTTTATGTATGACATTTCTAGTTTTCATTGATTTAATTATGGCACTTCCTTTTCTTATTCTCAATTTGACCCTTCTATTTTTCGCCATACAATTGCTCCTTTTTTCCAAAGGTGACCCTACACAACCCCTATTGGAATTACTAATTTATCCTAAAACCATCCATTAGGTACAAAATAAACCTTTTCAACTTCTGTAACTCCTGAAAAGATGCACATTACTCCGAAGATTGATGTTTATAGAAAAGTAAAGTTATATTGTAAAGATTTACAAAGTTTTGGTACCTAATTAGTGGCTTTGCATATATGTATCGATATATAAGTGCATCTCCAATTTATTTTTCAATATTTAAGATATTAAAACCGTGGATCGAAAATTAAGGCCGCTTATGGGTTTAATTTGCTTAAAGTTTGAAGCATAGATGTTCGATGTACAATTTGTCCTACCTATATCTTAATCTAAGATACCACTAGGGTACGATACGATATATTCTTAAACCCATGATTGATCTCTTACCATTAGGTGTCAATAGTAACATAAAAAAATTAATTTGATAATATTCCTCTATGAATTATTGCTACACTAATGTCTTTGACCTTCTCTAGAAGTAAATTGAAAATTCAATTCAAGGATAATAATATCATACTTCTTGCAAAATATTATAACCTCTTTAATAAGATCATTTCACCATGATTGCCTCGTTTCTTCAAGTAAAGTTTTTGTTGTTAATACTAAAGATATTAAATTCAATGTATCTTAAGATTTTCATTGCAAGACTTGATGAAGATCGTAAGTAATTCCCTTTCATCATATGTAAAATGAAGACGAAATCAAAGCACATCATAGCATCGAGCGCAACATTTGCTTCACTTCATTTAGAATAAACAACTTTTTTAAGAACAATGTAAGTTACTTCAAACAAATTCAACATACTCTTGATCAACATACTTTAAATAGAAGAAAAATGAGAACCCCATCAAATATCTCCAACACATTATAATATCCTAACTTAATTAAGTTTACTATCTGTTTCTAACTCATCATTTGCAATTCGATCAATTAAATTATAAGTAAAAGTATTTCTTAATTGATCTTTTTTGCTTATGAGAGGAGCATACCTAATTTATAATATAATTTAGCTTGGAAAATGTTACGCCCTGAAGTCGCGACAGTCCCGCCGTATAAACCATTCTATGATAGAAACTGGCCTCACAGTTCCTACCATAGAGATAATCTACACAAGGCGTCGACGACCACTCGCTTTGAAGTAAACAGTTCGATTAATGATTATACTACAAATATGATAAGTAACTCAAATTACTATTAAGCGTAGATAATCATATAAATAAGTCCACAGAGCTTCCTAGGAAGATTTACATAATAACTACAGTTTACTAATTTACAGAATAACTAACAGTCTTCATCCTTTAACTACAAGGTCAGTCTAGTTAAACATTAAGCTAAATAACTTGATCCTCATACCCCTGGCTTCAAAAAGACTAACTTCTGGATAATTGTAGGGCGGCATGGTACTTAAAGAGATTACAAATCAGAACCTGCAAAAGGATCTATAAGGGTATGAGCAACTACAGCTCAGTAAGTTGAATTGGAGACTCGTGAATGCATACAAGCACAAACAGGGTTATCAAACAATTATTTTCATGCAATGCAACAATCAAGTGTCATCGCACAACGTAGTCCGGTCCGTTGTGAAATCAGAGAAATTTCACCCGCTCCGATCCGGGTTGAGGAGTTCCATGTTATGCAGTAGCTCACAACTAAACCCAGGCTTGTGCAATGGAGACCTCGCTCCTCCCGCGACTACCTTCGAACCATTGACTTCACCCCCGCCGCGACCTCCTCTCCTGTCACTTAGTTCGACTGAGGATGAAGAAGGAACCATTTTGCAATCCTGCGCTATCCCTTTCGAAGGGGTCGGTATTTGGTTGGAGAGTCCTATGATCCCCTAACGGGTTGCAATGCGTGACGTTTTCGGTTATTATGGTCGACTAAGATTAAATTCCGGTTAAGGTTTTCAAACAAGTTCATACCAATTAAATCAGTCACAAAATCACTCACAGCACAAATTCCAGCACGAATTCAGATACATCAAACACATGCGCAAACTACTTACAATCACAAGTATATACAAGCCTAAGTCTCCGAGCACTACAAAACTAGTACTCTATTACAATAAGCAATAACCCAACTTACATGAATTTGCTCGACCGCTCGATCCTCAAATTGCGAGTTGATTTGTTTCTGGGTGTCCTATAATGCAAAGAGGTCCTTTTAGTACTTATTTTTATGGATTCTTATTCTAATTTATAATGTAACTCATTTTCCTCATGTATACCTATAACGTATTAATAATTCGTTGTATTTTATTTCGGGGTTCGGCTCCTAAACTAGATTCTAGTTTTAATTCCTAAGTCGTAATTAGGCTCGAATCCCAATGTGACATTAATCACCTTATGCTCGGGTATTCAAATATCCTATTGGGTCGTAATTTTGGTATTCTAACTATTCGGTACACTCTAACCCTAATTGGGATATCGGATTTATTCCCGATGTGTAAAAATCTTACATTTTAAGATATTTACTTAAAATTAAATATTAATTCAGATTTATTATTTTTCTGATTTCAATTATAATATTATCTAAATAACTTTATTTTTTTAAATTTAGTAATTTATATTTTCACATATTCCTAATTTCTCATATTCTTTACCTAATTTCCCTAATTAACCATAATTAATACCTAATAGCTAGGATTAGGGTTCCACTGCAGAGATTAACTTCCTTAATCATCTAATCAAGATCCAAATCAGTAATTATCATCCTAATTACCTAATTAATCCCAAATCACCCAATTTTACCATCATTTTAGGGCTAAAAATTAACTTAAAATTTTCGAAAATTAATTTAAAAAAAAGGGCTTCATAGCACTGTTCTAAATCATGTGAGAATCTTACAGAAAAATTTTGAGCCCCAAACTACATCCCTAAGCCTATTCAATTTCCGGTTTAATCATGCTCGGTTTTGAACAATTTCTTAAGAACCCTATATTTCCAGACATAATTAAACTAAATCAATATTTTTCCCTAAATCTACATACAATAAAACCTCAGAATAACAAGTTTCATAATTTTCTAGGCAAAATAACTAATTTTACAAAATTATACAAAAATCGGGGTGAATAAATGACTAACCGGTTCAAAGCTTTCTGGCCGTCCAAACCCGGTCCAAGGCTGTCGGCCGGTCCAGACGCTGGTCCTAGTGTAGGGTGGTGGTGGTGGTTCGGTCCCAGGTGGTGGTGGGTGGTGGTTTTAATTCACCTTGCTAATCTGCACAGTTTTCTTTTTTTTTTTTTTTTTCTGAAATTTCTCTCGATTTTTCTTGTGTTTCGATTTTTCTCAGATTACAAACTGTCCAAATGTCTTCTGAAAATTTTTTCCTTATTTATAGACAAACATAGTAATTAATGTGCATTAATTTGATGGGATTTTGCCCATTTCCTTGATTTTAGGCTTTTAGTTTGGCAAATTCTTATTGGCTAATTTTTTTTCTTTTCAGTCACGACCTGATCTAGTTGCAGATATCTTCTTCTGAATTTTTTTTTTATTTTTTTATAATTATTTTGTATTTTTCTTTAATTATTTACTTAGTTTTTGGCCTATTTTAGCAATTACGCGTATTTTTATCTACACGTAAATACATGTAGGGTACACGTGAACATTCCTAAATATTATTTTAGTCATTCTAAAATTTTTAGTATACATATAATCTATCTCTGCTAATTTATTAGTTATTATATTACACTTTTTGCATTTTCGGTAATTAGTAGTTATTATGCTTAAAATTTGAAAATTTTATAGTCTCCTATTTTACTACTTACTTTCTTAAATTTAAGTTTACAGGGTCATTTTTACTGGTATTTGGTTAAATAGTTTATAATTTGGGTTTAATCGGATCCTTTAGCCGATCGCCCTAAATCTTGGGTTTTAAGCTCAAACCTATGGTTACTTGGCTTGACTTTAGAGTTTACAGAAAAGAATTGGTAAATGGGATTAATTTCTTTTGCTGCTATAAATAAGGCCAATCGAAGATGATGAGCAAGATAATAAACATAATATGCACAATTACATGGGCTCAAAATAACTGCTTATAATCCCTTTCATTCACCATACATATTACTAGCTCCATCATACTCTTGTCGTTCGATTTTATGAAAACTTAAGTTACATTGAGATAGTAAATATTTCATCTCATTATTTAAATTAGACGTTGTAGTATTAGTAGCATGTATGAGGTCGAAAATTCTTTTGTTTATATTCCCTATAGTGTCGACAAATCTCAAAACAATTGTCATATGTTCTTTCTAAGGTTCATCCACAGTAGTACAATATTTAGCATCACCAATCTCCTCATGAACTTTTACAAGTACTTTTTTCACCAATATGTGTAATATCTCTTTTTGTATCTTAGGAGAAATATATTGAGTATTATAAGGATCTTTATCAAGCACAACGTTAGTAACTATTTGATTATAACATTCTAATAACTTAATCAATTCAATAAAACTTCTTTGATTATGAGAATCATAACTCTCATCATTACCTCTCAATGCACATCTTTGAAAAGGAAGCCTCCTTATTGTCACGCCCCGAAGTAGTAGAGCCGTAACAGCCCCGCCGTGTAAACCATTCTAAGATAGAAGTTGGTCTTATAACCGCTCTTTTAGACCTGATCTACACAAGGTGTCCACGATTAACTCGTTTTGAAGTAAACAGTTTGTAATTTAAATAAATCATTTGCCTAAGAAAGTGAGGAAATATATATATATATATGTATATACTATAATTTTGTTATTTTAATTAAAGTTTACAATATTTCTCCATAATATATTTCCTAATTATTATATCATTCCAAAATGAAAAATAATTCTAAAATAAAAACTTAGACCTTAAAAATATGTGTTTATTCTTCAATGTTTTTCTTCACTCCCCAGGATCCAACAGTTACTAGCTTCAGAGTAATTGTTTGCCGCTTCTTAGTCAGCACCTACACGACGTCTATAGGGATGTGAGCAACCACAACTCGGTAAGTTACGATGGAGGACTTAAAACTATACTGTAAACACAACAAGGTTATCGATCAACTTATTAGGTGCAATGCATGTTCAAGCAAATACTATCGCACGACATTATTCGGCCTATCATGAGATAAGAGAAATTTCGCCTGCTCTAATCTGGGTTGAGGAGTTGCCGTTAATGCAACAGCTCATGACTAAACCCAGGCTTGTGTAATGGAGACCTTGCTTCTCCCGTGACTACCTTTAAACCATTGACTTCATCCTCATCGCGACCTCCTCACCTGTCACTTAGTTCGATTAATAATGAAGAAGGGACCCTTTGCAATCTTGCGCTATCCCTTTCGAAGGGGTCGGTATTTGGCCGGAGAATCCTAGGTTTCTCCTAATGAGTTGCTATGCATGTCCAATTATGATTATTGGTCGTATATTTGATTAAGTCTAGTTTAGGGTGATCATTCATTTCATACAAATCATATAATACAAGCCAGATCAACAAACAAAATCATAGTACCACTTATAATCAAGCACATACACACATCTAACAATCTAACAAGTACAACCAAGCATAATCTTAATCCTCCAAAATATAGTATCGTATTAATCCCAACTTACCTCAACTCCTCGCTCACTCACTCGAGGTCCGACTTGCTCAGGCTATCGCCGAGCATCCCTATAATACAAACGTGGTTTCAGTTTTTCATATAACTATTATAGGTTCATTTTATCCCATAACGCTTATTGTTATGTTTTGTTTAGAGTTTGATATGCCTGATTATCTAGATCTTAAGTCTTTTACAATTATTCTAGGTTTGGGGTTAGGTTCGGGTTCGATTTCCGCATTGATTTCTAAATTAGGTTCTAGCTCGATTTCTAAGTATTGTTTTATACTCGAACCCTAGAAATTCGTTTCAACTCATAATGTGAAATTAATTACATTACTTCCCGATCTCCTAAATACCATCATTACCTCTAATTAATATTTTATTCTATCCGGTACACTTAAATTCTTATTAGTGTAATTTAAGTGTACCAAATTTATTCTTGATGTAAGAAATTTTTAAATTTTTTACCTAATTACATCAATTCAAGTTTCCTATCAGATTTATTGTACATTTTTATTATTATCATAATATCAATTTTTATTATAATATTTTCTATTTATTATATTTCTAATAATTGTGTATTATGTACTAGTACTTATTATATACATAAAACACATCTAATATTTCTATTACTCTAATTACCATCTCCTAATATCAATTATCATTTCAAAATGTCTAAATTCATCCTAAATCAGATTTTACACCTAATTAACCTAATTTACAAAATTAACTTAAAATTTACTATTTTTCCCTATTATTTATCTACTACGTAATTAACTTAATAATTATATCTAACACCCTAAATGCTACAAGTATTATACTTTATCAAATTTTAACATCCTAAAATATATAATTATTCACTAAATCAGTAATCAACCATTTAATTACTAATTAACCCTCAATTATCCATTTTATGCCTTATTTTAAGGTCTAAAAATTGTCTAAATTTTTCAAAAATTAATTTTTGAAAACGGGCTTCATAACACTATTCCATATCATCTAAATAGTCTACACAAAAATTTTTGGTTCAAAACTATACTCCTAAGGTCATTTATTTCTAAACCGAAATATGTTCGGTTTTGCACGATTTCTTAAGGACCATATATAACGGGACATATTTTTATTAAAATAATATTTTTCCTAAAAACTACATATAAAAATATTTTAGAATAACAAAATTCATAATTTTCTAAGAATATTTACTATTTTTTACAAAATTACACAAAATCAAGCTGAAAATTGGACTCACCGGTCTGGGTGGTTCTGGCCACCGTCGGCCGCCATGACTTTATCGGTCGGTCTGGGCGCTACCACTACCGTATGGTGGTGGTGGCCATCCACTCCCAGCTGCTCGTCTGGTATGGGTTCCCTTTAAAAGCTCTAATTGCACAATTTTTCCTATTTTTTTTCTAACCCTAATTTTTCTCTCAATTTTCACCTTTCCCTAATTTCCTCTGATTTCTAACTATCCAAATGAGTTTCTGAATTTTTCTTGCTATTTATAGAGCTTTATGAAAATTATTGTGCATTAATGAGACAAGACCATTGCCTTATCTCTTCTTTTTTCTACTTTCTATTTGTTGCATTTTAATTGGTTGATTTTTTTTCTTCAATATCAGATTGTCACGCCCCACTTCTAGACTTTTTCTCATTTTTCTATATTTTTCTTGATTTTTTATTAATTAATTATGAATTTTTTTTAATTATTTCTTATTATTTTAGTACATTTCGCGTATTTTAAGTAATTATGCGTATTTCTACATACATTTAAATTCATATATAGTAAAAATAAATATTTCTAAATATTATTTAGATCATTTTATGATTTTTAGTATATATATAATTTATCTCTAGCGATTCGTTAATTATTATAATGTATTTTACGCATTTTTGATAAATAACGAGTTATATATTTAAAATTTGAAATTTTTATAGTCTTTTATTTTATTTCCTATTTTCTTAAATTTAAACTTACGGGATCATTTTTACTAATATTTCTATCTTTACTTATAATTTAGGCTTGATCGGATCTTTTAGCCGATCGAAACCTTGAGTAGCTGGTTGTGGGACTTACATTTATTGCATCAATGGAAGTTTTAAATGTTAAACAATTATCTATGATGAATTTAAAACTTTGCTTACGTAAAGCCTTCTTATTATGTTGAGATTATTTCATCAAAGTCTCACAAGACTTAACACAAATGTTATAAGCAGAGTTTAGAGATGACCTGATATGAGAAAAAATGCACAATTTCTTCTATCATTAACGTTTTTTCCAATTTCTAAATCCCTTTTTAGCAATGCATTTTCTCTTAATTGATCACCTAGGCCCTACCTAAACACAAAACAATAAAGACAAAAAGCTGTACTTTTGTAGGTAGATATTTCAACTATGTAAAAAATTTATTAAACCAAGAAGATTGGAAATACCTTGCGTGACTTTTATTATCAAAAAGTGGATATGGATGTAGAGTTGGTGAAACACTCCAGCCATTAAGTATGCACTTCGAATCTCATCATACTTCTCAATAGGATAATCCCACATTTGATGTCTCCTTGATCACGTGCAATAGGTGGGATATCATGGCTTTCTTTATCTACTCTTACTACTTTTGTTTGTCGATCCTCTAATTCTTTATTTTCCGTAGTAGTTATAGATTGCAATGGATTAGAATCTTCAATCTTTTGTTCTTTTTGGCTTGAATAATAAATCGATTATGACTATTTTTCCCATAACTTAATTTTAATGATAATTTTTCTATGAAAAATAAATAAATAATTAGAAGTGAAAAGAATGTATGGAATCACAAATTATTAATGCAAAGAAAAGCCTCAAATAAAAGAAGAACGTAATATTTTATATATAATAAAAATATTCTAACCTTGTCGTAAATAAGAATGATGATAATAATAATTGCATCCATGTGATAACAATGAAAAATTATGATATTGTATTTGTAGTATATCTTGTAGCTCTTACTCTTAAAAATATGCTTACATATTTATATGAGAGAGAGAGAGAGAGTATCAATAAAATTCTTTTTTTTTTAACATATAAATTAAGTAGGCTATGATTATAATATCTATATTTTTTATAATAAGTGGTAGTATTGAAATTAGATTTGAATAAAGACTCTTTCTTTTTAAATAATATAAAAAAGGAAAATTGGAATATATAATCAATTTCAAATTTTACTGGCCACAATTAATTAAGAAACTTAAAAACTTTCGTATCTTAAAAAGATTTATTGAAAGATAAAAGCTTAACACGATGTAATATATATATATATATGGTATTTTCGAATACTTATCATCTTAATATTAAATGAATAAATTTAGTACTTTTCCTAAATTAATTAGATTGTTTACTAAGATTTGAATTATGAAACTAATATATGTATATAATATATAAATATATATAATTTTCATATCCTTAAAAGATCAATTGGAAAATAAAATCTCAAGACAATGTAATATAGTTCTAGCTGAAGCCGTTATAACCTAGTGGTATCTGTAAACTTTACAAAATTTTAATCTAAACCCTAAATTAAACCCCAGTACCCTAGATAATTTCACGAGTCGATAAGACAAAATAAGATAAAAATTTTATTAAATTATGAATTTGTAAGACCCTATGAATAAGTGTCTCACATAGGTTGTGTAAAGTTGTGATACTAGTTTATATTACTATAGTTATGAATACCTTATCAATGCAAGCTTAAAACTTTTGGTCTAAGTGATTGAAATGAGCTCATTAGTATTTATTAACTTAGTTATTCACTGCTTATGGCATATAGCGTTACAAATGATATCAGAGTGGACCCTCTACCAGTAGATGTATAATTTGGGTTTGGCTCCTCTTTAGAGAAGAGGTCCGAGGAAGGTAGAGAGTGTCACAAAGGTGTAACTCTTTGTATGCTTCCAAAATGACCTATAAGTAGTGGATGGCCTGAACCATATACCCAAAAGAGGGGAAGATTTGAACCCAATTGTAAGGTCTCGCGATGAGGATGTCGTGTGTTTAAGAATGAGAGATTGTGAGACCCCATGGTTAAGTATCACACATGAGTTGTGAAAAGTTGTAATACTAGTTTATAAGATCATAATTGTGAATAACTTGTCAACATAAGCTTGGAATTTTTGGATTAAGTGGTTGAAATGGGTCCATTAATATTTGTTGATTTGATTATTCACTGCTTATGGCCTAAGACGTTATAGAATTTGAATATACTATAAGTAATAAAAACGCTAGATTTCGATCCAAACCTTAATCACTACGAAAACCTTAAACCCTATATAAGCATAAACACTTGAGATTAAATTTGAACTTGATAAAAAATCTGAAACTATAAATTTAAGTTTATAAAATAAATAAATTTACCTCAATAGTAATAAAACCCTAGATGAATACGATTATCGACCAATATACGTAATCGCATAAAACTATTAACAAACGTGTTAAGATAACTCATAAATATTATAAACGTAACAAATAAAAAATGAATTAATAAATTTTATAAAATTATGAATATTATTTCCTAATAAATATTCATTATATAATTTTACATTTCGGAAAACCAACTTATTACTTTGTCTTTTATTTCTTTTTCCTTTTTCTTCTTTCAATTTTTTTTTTCTCCCTCTACGTTGCATTTTGGAACATTATTTGGTTGCTTGAATGTGTGATTTGTTTTTCTACATGTGGCTAATTAAGAAAGTAAGGACAAGCTAATTGATAAGCTACAATCATATCAATTAAATGTCTTCTTATCATCTTTTCTTTTTTTACACCGTATAGCTTGCAATTTTCTTATTAACTTGCTACCGGACTTGCTTCTTTTTTTTTTATTTTAAGTCAAACTCAATTGAATACCCATAAAACTCCATCGAAAATCCTCTTTCTTTTTCCCTTCTATTCATTTCTTTTTCTCAATTCTCTACTTGCTTCTCAACAAATATAAGAAGAAGGAGATAAAACACTTAGAACAACCGCATATTGAAATACCAAAAGAAGTAGTTAAGTAGTCTTTTAGGGTATTTATTTTGTTGAATTATATGTACTTATATATATATATTGTAGAAATATATGTATTTAGGAAGTTTGTAACTATAATTAATTTTGTAATTCTTTTCTTATATTAAGGTTAATTGTACATGTAATGGAATTATATATAAAATTAGCATTTTCTTATGTGTATGTGCTCATATATGTATAAATATTTAGGTATAATTATATGTACATATATATATTATAAGTAATTATACAAGTATTGGGCATGAAGAAGTTGTGTAATGTATATATATATGCTTGTATAACATGTATATTATTTTCTTGATATATATGTATATATGTAGATGTGGCCGAATATATATATATATATATATATCTATATATACATGTATGTATAAAGTAAAAAAATATTAGTATAGTATATATATAGGTATCGTATTCGTATTTATGTATGTATAGCACATATAGTATATCTAGGTTTATATTATTAAATTACATAAGTATATATGTATAAATAAGTTGGGAGAAATTAATTACATAAGTATATATATACGTATAAAAATATGTATATTAATGGTATAGTATGTATAAGTATACGGGTATACTTAAATATTATATGTATAATATACTATAATACTAAATTAATAAATAAAGTAAAATAGTATATATAAAAGTAAGTGTGCCGTGAATTTCAAAGAAAATGGAAAATAATTAATTTGCAAAATTTCATAAAATATAATTATATAAACATTAAGTAAAATACAAAATAGGAAAAATTTGAAAAATATACAAAATTCATGGAAATGACACACCTGGAGCACTCCCACATTGCCACATCAGCATTTAATAAAATTTAATTAATTTCGTAATAACAAGAATAATAATAATAAATAAATAAATAATTAGAAAATTATTAAAATAGTAAAAATGAATTAAATAAGTATTAAATCTTAAAAATAACATAAGTAAATTGTGATAAAATAAAATTCAAAATAAGAAAATTATAAAAATATAAAATTAGATATTTATTAAATCATAAATATGTGAAGAAAAGCTTAAAATAATAATTTATAATTATTTAAGTAAAAAATAATAAAATTTGTAATATTTTTAAACCATAATGAAAAATACGAGTTACAACGTTCATAACGGACCTCGCTATGGGAAAATACATCCGAAAATGATAAAAATAGGAACTAGAATAAAAAATTTATACGCGACTAACGAAAAAACTTAAATCGAAGAATTTATATGAACAACCAGTCAATACTAAAGATATGAATAGTTTAGCTATTTTACTCAAACACTTATTACTTTTTTTATTCCCTAAATATTTGGTGATCACGAGATCAAGACTAATTTGCTAGTAGGTTATTACGATTCTTGACATCAAATATGACTAAGTAAATACTCTTAATGATTTCATATATGTTTCTGTATGTAATTAATGAATATTAATTGTTATTGATAATTAAATGTTGTGTAGAGATGAGTTATACATGTATATGATACTGTTTGATAAGTTATAGAATTACTTTAAAGTATAATAATATACTGTTTGTTGCTTAGTGAATCCAATAGGAATTGAATTGTCTATGATTTTGATTGATCATACAATAATTGGACTTAATAATATCAAGCTTAAACTAACTAAATTAAAACATGCATAAACATGTATTGTATAAGTAATTCCAGTCATCACATCATACAAAGGTAGCGAGAGACCATATGGGGTTGATAAATTCTAATTATAGTATTTTAGTACAGTATACACATACGATATGACTTTATCTTGGCCCACAAGATTACTAGGCGTTAGAAGTACCAACCGCTTGATTAAGAATCGAGTCCAGAAGCATTCGTTTAGAGGTAAATATGAACTGCGAGAACTCACTTACAATTATACTTGGAACTTAGTTTTAATTAAAATTAAAAATGGATATACTATTTGATTTTTTAATACAAAATGCAGAGTGGTGTAATATTAATAGTTCAAGTATGATACCAGGATCTGATTAATGCTGTGTATACTCCAACCTGACTTCGAAAGGCGTTAAATTTGAATTGTATACAAGACTTAGTCACCTACATGTATTTGTAAGCATTTTGTGTGTTCATACATTCATATGTTTGAAATTAACTGTTAAATAACTTGTTTGTTGTATGGTCGACTTGAAAGATACCTTACTAGGTTGTTTAGCTTATACCCCTGCAAATTACTTACGCAAAAAAACCATTTTGATATTCTGAGCTACAGGATGCTTAAGGTTAGTAGAACACCTTTTGGTTGGAGTAAGTATAAGTTAAGAGATAAGAGTGAGTTTCTGCTACTGTAGCAAGCTTTTAGGAAACTTTTTATATGATATTATGTAATATTAGATGCTTGAAAGACTTAGTACATGTAGTTATATATTTACACACACACACACATATATATATATATATATATATGATAGTTATAGTTTGAAATTTTTGTTATTATAACTATATTGCGATATTACTTGTACATTGCATAACTCTTGAGTTGTTGGTTGTTAGTTATAGTAATCTTGCAGGTCACATAAAGGGTTATTGATTAAAAAGGTAATCAATTTATAGTTCTTTATATGATATACAATTAGGTTACCTATCAGGTCGTGATAATATCGCCATTAGTTATTGGCTTCCTATTGAGATAGACTAAGATTCAAATTCCTCCTCTCTTGTAGTTGGCACAAAAGAAAAAAAAAAAGTAATGTAATATGATAGATTCTACGGTCCTGTTATCTATTTTGATAGAATCGATCATGCTTTCTACCTCATCATTTATTTCCATTTTACTAAATCTGAACATTCAATTCACGGTTTGTTCAATGGTTTAGATTTAAATAAGTACAAATTAAAGGTGAGATGGATGACGAAACTAGTTCCATAAAAAATAAGTATTAAATCATAGAAAAATCTATGTAATATATGTTCTAGTAAATGGTATTATTAAATACTTATCTTCTTAATATTAAAGGAAAAAATTTAATGCTTTTTTGAAATTAATTATATTATTTACTAAGATTTGAATTATTAAACTATATATATATATATACATATATCTATATATTTGCCAATTGAAAATAGATTGAGAAGTGGCTTTATTTATGTATGCAAAGCTAGGGGAAAAAAAGAATTGATCAAAATAAAATATAGGAAAGCAATTTAACGAAGATAATAAAAA
This sequence comes from Lumnitzera littorea, assembly GCA_024138015.1. Classification (NCBI taxonomy): domain Eukaryota; kingdom Viridiplantae; phylum Streptophyta; class Magnoliopsida; order Myrtales; family Combretaceae; genus Lumnitzera; species Lumnitzera littorea. The sequence goes on from JAMXBB010000002.1 coordinate 126,425,737, forward strand.
TTCAAAATAATAATTACTAGTCTATTTCTTTTCTTGGAAGCAAAATACTATGAGCAAGATAATACATACATTTAATATCTTCTTTCCATATTTTTATAGATTATTTATTACATACTTTTATTTTTTTGTTCTTATTAAGATATTTGATTTTTTTTTTTTAAATATTCTGATATTGAAGGATAATTTTTAATTCATTGCAACGATCTTATTTACTGTCTTAATTGTATTATGACGGTCAAAGTTTTAATTCTTTAATCTCATTAATAAGTGAAATAACCGTTTGACATTAAAAAAGAATAGAAATCAAATCTCCTTGCACACATGACAACAACATTGGAAATATGAAATGTGTATTAAAAGGTAGCAATTGCAATTAATTGTACTATGCCTATGCCTATGCCTATGGTATGAGTACGGGGAAATAACAGGTAGATGAGTTATTGATCAGACTCAACCTAGAAGAATTTTTTTTTGAGTTGAGGTCTCGAGCCTCTATGATCATCCATAGGTTTGTTCTTGCTGTAAACCTCACTTTGTTTAAATGATCTTATAATCATTTGAAGAAAATATCTTTAAAATTGAAATTATCATAAAAATATTTTTATAATACTCAATTCAAACAGATTGAGACCCTATTTAAATGAAGTGTCGTATAACCTACTTAGTAAAATTTCATAACATCTAAAACGATATAAAATCTATTGTGCTCCAATAGGTTCAAGACCAATACCTTTAAAACTAAACCCGTCACAATTTTATGAGATTTCATTCAAATAGATCACAACGCTATTTTAGTGAAATGCCATAAAACTAAAGCATTTACTTTTGTAACATTTTCGCTCCAATGGAGCCTCTTAGATATCTTTTTAAGGATGTTGGCCCCATCATGTCCAATTAGCATACTTCATTTGGTTTTGTTTTATTCCGCTTAGTTGTAATTATTTCAAATTTGTATTTCATTTAAAAGACATGTCTTAATAAGTAAAGTTAGTTTGCCAGTATTCATTAAATCACCAATTTTTAAATGCCGTGCTTTTAGAAATTATTGGCTAGTATTTTTCTTCAAGCATTTTGATACGTTCAATATTCTTTTCCAGTAGTATCGGCAGTGTCTTTTTTTTTTTTTTTTCTTTTTTTTGCAGCTTTTATTGTTGCTGGAAGCTCTTTGTTTTTTCTTTCTCAACTATAAGCGTCCTCTTTTCTTTCTTTTACTAACTTACTTAGAATATAGAGACCCTCAAGACCGGTAAAGCCTAATCAAATATATTGGTTTTGTAATTTTAAATATTTAAAGATATCAAATACAAAAGGACTATTGTTCCCACCTCGCAATTTCTTTGCCTCACCCTTCATTAATTACCTTCCAAAAATTCATAATACAACTAGTATGCCTTACAGTTTTAGATATATCGAAATCCAAATTTTAAACATGGCTACTAGCATATTCATTGCCGAAGAAGTGACAAAATCCTTGTATAACCAAACCCCTCAATTCCTTTCGATCTCTCGTTGCTAACTTAATCATTGGAGAGTCTCAATTGATATAATCATAAGGGGTCTTTTGCAACTCGTTCAATAAACAAGGAAGACAAGTCACCCGGAGCAAATCCCCAATCAATTCCTCGTGATTTTTACAATCACTACTATGGAAATTGAGTTATTATTCATGCCATGGGCCTTGACATGTTCTTTCATATAAGTAAGAATAGTGTGATATCATGTTTGATATGAGGAAATGGTTTTGAATGGAATATAATGCAATTAGATTAATATTAGAATGATAAATCCATCCAAACATTTGGAAATGCTATGGAATTGAATTTATATATAGTAGTTTTTATAAAAATATTGCTTATAATTAATGAATGTCATAATTAAGTTAAAAGTTGAATGAGTAATTTTAATTCATAATAATTAATAAAAGCGGATTGAAATCACTATCCTAAATACCAAAATTGCTGATTTTGATTCCACCAGCTAAAAGCATTTCTAAATATGAAAAAAAAAAGATAAAAAATTAGAATTATGATTCAATTTCAGATCCTTGTTATATATTAAACGTTACATGTCTTTATTGCCATATGTTGTGGTTTTGAGCATCATGACACGTGAGAACTCGTACCGACTATTTCATGCGTCTTTCCTGCATTAATTATGAAACCAATTATCAAAGGCAGCACATGCATGGTCCATTAGAGGGCCTTTGATTCGTGATATGATGGTTGTCTTCACTTGCAAGGAGGCGAAATAAAAATAGACAAACAATACGAAATTGTAAAATCAATGCCGTAAAAGTAAACCGCATCCTCTTTTTTTTTTTGGTTAATTATTAATTTGCTACCACACTTGTCCATGATTCATCCATTATCTTCTATGAAAATGGCATGTCCCACCATTCTACAAAATTAGGAAAAATAAATAAATAATTATTGAAATAGTAATTTGCAGAAAAATATAAAATTATCGAAAATATGGTAATTCCCGTTCTACACACGTAGACAGGATACAAATACAGTACGTGATACATATTATAAATATATAGTCTGTATATATATTTATTAAATAAAAGGAAAAAACAAAGGTACAACAAGTTTTTGATTTTGAATCTTCTTATACATATCGTGATTTTTGGCCGAATTTTGCTTCACCGTTACATAAATATCAAATTCCGTCAGAAAAAAAAAAAAAAAGAAAGAAAGAAAAGTTTGCTTGATTTGAGTATGTTTCCAGCTTCTTCAGACTCCACCCGGAACACTCCAGTCTCCTTGACATCTTATATCTCTTATTATTATTATTATTATTATTATTATGTTTATCCCATATGCTTCAAATGTTTTGTCTTTAAAATTGTACGCTTAGCGTCTAAATCTTGAAATAAAAAAATTGCTATTTTTATTCCCTATATAACTAATTTGCTCCTTAATAAATAATGAAAAGGTGTCTTTAGTATCTTTTTACTATTTTCTTAGATTACAAAATAGAATATTAAGGTTTAAAAATATCTTTCATGAAGATTTAAGGATTTAATTAGACAATTTTTTAAAAAAATTTAAGCACACATGGAATGAATATAAATATATATATTTATTAACAATTTATCTTATTATTGTTATATTTTGAGTATTGTCCGGATTTCCATTTATATCTTAAAAATTTTAATAATACTTTGATTCTTTTTTTATATATCCCCTATCCCATCACATCGGAAATGGGATTTTATTCTCATCTATCAATTCCTATATCATATCATATCATATGTCCAAAATCTTTATATCTATTTTTCAAACTCTCATATATTATGAATATCGGTTTCTTAATAAAATATATAAGGTTTAATTTCTTCTCTTAAAATTGTAATGTAATAATAGATGAAAAAAAAGAAAATTTTGATAACAACCATTTTCTTTCTAAAAAGAATATTAGCGGATATAAATGGAAAGTGAGACAGAATTATAGGTAGTACACCAAAAAGTAGGGGGTGTTTGTGTGATTTGAAAACCTCTTACTTATTGTAAAAAATTACGTGGCTCTCTTTCTCTCTTGTAAGTCGGTGAAGTGCTAACTTTAAACTCTCACTTTTCTCTTGTATTTTTTTTTTTTTTTTTTTTACCGAGAGAGCAAGATACTAACACTTGTTCTCTTGTTTTTGCGGTGTAACGTGGTAAAGGATGCAAATGGCACACTTTGTGCTTGCTAGACAGACCCCAAGAAGTGAAGAAGGAGACACCCGAGTTCGTTCGAGGTAGAGATGATCCCCAATTCTGTTATTTCTTTCTTTTATGCTCCACTACCGTGATTATTTTTCCCTCCTATTTTCTATTAGGAGATAACTTTTTTCTTATCATCACATCACACATGACTCTTTAAACATATCATTTTATTAATAAAATCCTTTAGCCATCTCCGCCTCTTGGTATTTCCATTTACGCTAATCGTAACATGTTCCTCCGCTCTTTGAAAAACAACCCTGTCCGCAAGGTTGTGAATTGATCCTCTAGAAATCATCATAGTTATCTAACATTGTGTCCTCTTGCAGTGATCCACGACGCAGAACCAGACTTGGAAATCACTTTCTCATCAGCGGCTCCACGATTGGATGGGTTGTAATAGCATGCGATGGTACCTCTGGGGAAGGAATAGAAGTTCTATATGCTTTCTTCAATAGTAATACATGGAAAGGAAAACATTATGGATCTTAAGAGTTTTTCAATAACTAAACCTCGAAAGCACACGAATCAATTTTCAATTTGATAATCTCATATTTGATGTCCTCTGGATCATGCTCAATAGTTGGGATATCTTGATTTTCTTTATCAACTCTTTTTACTTTTGTTTGTTAGTCCCGTAATTCTTTGTAGGTTGCAAGGGATTAGAATTCAATCTTTTATTTATTTTTTTCTTGAATAATGAATCAATTATGATTGTTTTTCCCATAACTTAATTTTATTAATAAATTTCCTTGAAAAATAAATAAAGAATTATAGCTGAAAGTAATGTATGAAATCACAAATTATCAATGCAAAGAAAAGTCTCAAATAAAAGAAGACGTAATATGTTATATATAACAAAAATTTTCCGACCTTGTCATAAATAAAAATGATGATAATAATGATTGCATTATAATCAATTTCAAATTTTACCTACCATAATTAATTAAGAAACTTAAAAACTTTCATATTTTAAAAAGATCCATTGAAAAATAAAAGCTCAACACGATGTAATATATATATATTAAATGGCATTTTCGAATACTTTTCTTAATATTAAAGGAGTAAATTTAGTACTTTTCAAAAATTAATTCTGTTGTTTACTAAGATTTGAATTATAAAACTAATATATATATATATAATTTTTATATCCTTAAAAGATTAATTAGAAAATATAATCTCAACCTAATATAATATAGTTGCAATAGAAGCCGTTGTAGTCGAGTGGTATATCATTAGTCTCCCATCAAGATTTGAATCTCTCTCTCCCTATAGTTGTAAAAAAAAAAATAAAAATGCAATGTAATACGAGAGATTTTATAGTCATATTCTTTATTTTGATAGAACTAATTCTACCTTCTATTTTAACAGAATCAGTCCCTTTTTTATATTACCATTCATTTCCATTTTATTAAATCTGAAAGGTTCAATTCATAGTTTATTTAACAATTCAGATTTAAAGAAGTACAAATTAAGAGTAAGATAGATGATGAAACCTGTCCCGTAAAAAATAAGTACGAGACTATAGAAAAATCTATATAATATAAGTTCTATTAAATAGTATTTTCGAATACTTATCTTTTTAATATTAAAGGAATAAATGTAATGCTTTTTCGAAATCAATTATATTATTTACTAAGATTTGAATTATGAAACTATATATATATATATATATATATATATACATACATATATCTATGTATTTGCCAATTGAAAATATATTGAAAAGTGGCTTTATTTATGTATGCAAAGCTAAGGGAGAAAAAAGAAAAAAGAGTTGATTAAAATAAAATCTAGGAAAGCAATTTAATGAAGACGATCAAAATTCAAAATAATAATTGCTGGTCTATTTCTTTTATTGGGAGCAAAATATTATGGATAAGATAATATCTTCTTTCCTTATTTTTTTAGATTATTTATTACATACTTTTCTTTTTCCCTTCTTATTAAGATATTTGAATTTTTTAAAATATTATGATATTGAAGGATGATTTTTAATTCATTGCGACGATCTTATTTACCATCTTAATTGCATTGTGATGGTCAAAGTTTTAATACTTTAATCTCATTAATGAGTGAAATAACCGTTTCACGTTAAAAAAGAATAAAAATCAAATCTGCTTGCACCCATGACATCAACATTGGAAATATGGAATGTGCATTAAAAGGTAGCAAATTGCAATTAATGGTATGGAAAAATATCAGGTAAATGGGTTACTGCTTTTTCTTTTTCTTTTTCTTTTTCCCCTTCCAAACCTAGACTCAACCTTGAAGAAATTTTTTTTGAGTTGGGGGCCTGAAGCCCCTATTGGTCGCCTACAGGCTTGTTCCTGGTGTAAACCTTATTTTGTTTAAATGAGCTTATAAGCATCTGAAGAAAATGTCTTTAGAGTTGAAATTATCGCATTTTTGTGATACTTCGTTCATTTGAATTAATAGATTGAGATTCAATTCAAATGAAGTACCATATAACTTACATAGTAAAATTTTATTTTGTAACATCTAAAGAAGTTTAAAATCTATTTTATTCCAATAGTTGTAATTATTTCTAATGGATCACCACCCATTCTAGTGAAGTGACATAAAACCAAATCATTTACTTTTGCAATACTTTCGCTTGAACGGAGCCTCTTATATATCTTTTGAAGGAAGTTGCCCCGATCATGTCCAATTAGTGTGCTTCGTTTGTTTTAGTTTATTCCACTTAGTTGTAATTATTTCTAAATCCGTATTTTGTTTAAAAGACTTGTACCACATGTTTTAATAAGTAAAGTTAGTTGCCAGTATTCACTGAATCACCAATTTTTAATTATCGTGCTTTTAAAAATTAGTAGCTAGTGTTTTTCTTCAAGTATTTTGATATGTTCAACAGTATTTTTCAATAGTATCATTGCTGTTTTTTTTTTTTCTTTTTTTTATTAGCTTTTATTGTTTCTTAAAGCTCGTTGCTTTTTCTTTCCCAACTATAAGCATCCTCTTTTCTTTCTTTTGCTAACTTACTTAGATTATAGTGACCCCCAGGTTCGGTAAAGCTTAATCAAAATACATTGGTTTTGTAATTTTAAATAGTTAAAGAGATTAAATACTAAAGGACTGGTGTGATCCGTGTGCGCATATTTGAGGATCATGGACTAACTATATTGAGGATCAAATTGAATTGCATAAAAAATGGAATGGAAATAACTCTTATTTGTTAAGCATAACAAATTAAGAGTAAACGAAGGGTGATTGGTAAATTGGTTACTTAGATTGTGCAATTTTTTTTTTTTTTTGTTCCTTTTAAATTAGTTTTTATTAATGACATGTTGATCCCATAGGTTAATCATCAGGCTTGGAAACTTACCCATTGAGTGTTTTAAGTTTGGATTTATAGGTTTAAAGCTTTCAAGTTTGGTTACTTCTCTTTCCACAAATTGAAGGAGTCTTTCTAAGCATCAATCAACAATATTTGCCAAATCATGTAACTACTACATGGTTTAATAGCTAAATGAAAGCTGTTAAAAAAAAAAAAAAAGACACCCTATAGAATTGTATTAAATTAAGTTTTTTTTTTTTTTAAGTAAAAGAATATTCTATTTAATATATATTAAACTGCATGATTTTGATTTCATCGTACCAAACCTCTAGGGGAATTTAGTATTTATAAACTGTTTATATATTATTGTTTTTTTTTTTTTTCACATGCATTGTACGTACAGTATATGTGCGGAATTATGAAACAAAGGCACGTGTATGTATCTTAAGGAGAGGAAATAAAATTAGACAAACAAAAAGTAAAATCAAACCCACATTTTTTCTCGAAAGAAGGAGAAAAATAAAATAAAATAAAATAAAGAAAGAAAGAAAGAAAGAGAGAGAGAGAGAGAAAGAGAAAGTGAGAGTCAATTATTAATTTGCCACCACGCTTGTCCATGATCGATCCATTTATCTCTGATGAAAATGGTATGTCCCACTACCACCATTCTACAAAATTATTGAAATAGCAGTTTGCAGAAATATATATATAATTATATATCGAAATGATGGTAATACCAATTGTACACATATAGACAGGATGTAATATAAGCATATATAATAACATATATATGTATGTATATTAAATGAATAAAAAAAAGGTGCAGCAATTTTTTATTTTATCTCTCCCTATATACATCCGACTCGACAGAGCGCAGTAGAGATTTGACGCGGTGCGTCATGGATATGTCGCTGTTGGTCATTCTTCGGCCAAGACTTTTCGTCGGAAAAGTAACAGCATCTTGCCGCTGTTGTTATCACTGGTATTATTATTTAGAATAAATTATAAATACATCTATTTCATATAATTTTTAATTTTAAAATTGCAAACTTAGACCCGTAAATTTTCACAGAAAAAGTTTGTTACCGTCCACATAACCATTTTGCCCTCCATCAAATAATAAAACAAAAAAGTACCTTTAGCATTTTTTTATTATTTTCTCATATAACAAAACAGTAAAATAGGATCTAAAAATAACTTTTATAGATATAGGCCTTTAAGCATATATAATTTTAGAAAGTAAAAAGATTAAGCACATATAAAAAGATACATTTATAATTTACCTTATCATTATTATTATTTTGTGCATTGTCGGGATTTTTGTTTATATCCTATTGATAACATTAATAATATTTGATTTTTATTTATATTCTATTGTATAAGACTGATAATTACCGATGCGATACGATAATATGATATACATATAACACAATTATAAATATAATTACAAAGAGAAAACATGACATATAAAAAAAGATATAATTACAATACAAATGTGCATAATTACATTATAATTTAATTATTTATGATCTCTACTTAATTTTATATATCTTTTATATTAAAATACCAACACAACTCGCTAATTCGAGTTGCCAACCGCACTGCCACATCGGAAATGGGATTTATCGTTGTCCATCAACTCCTATATCGAAGATTCAAAACAAAACTCCCATATCTAATCCTCAAACTCGCGTACCGTTTGACAACAACTATTTGCCTTCTAATTTTCCTTTTTTAATAATGTTAGTGGATATTTCAGATATTAATTTTGAAATAAAAAATCGAATATCATCCATCTCTTTCTGAAAGCTCTATACGTTCTAATAAACCATAATGCCCTAATATTTTAGATGTTTATTAAAAAAAAAAAAACTATTGAAATATCTTTTCATAAAATAATTTTTGAACAGTTAAGTGCACACAAAATTTTATTACACTTTTTAAAGATTGATCACACATTTTATTGAGCAATCTATAGTAATACTAATAATGGTATAATGAATTACACTTGATTTCAATATATAATATTGATAAAATGAAAATTATCGACAAATTAGTTTTGAACAAATTTTAATAAATTATACTTATCAACAATAAAAATAAAATTTTATTACATAGAATGGATTATCTCCATTTACTTTTCTTAATTTATTTTTCTAAGATATTGCTATATATAATTAATAGTTAAGATTATAAGGAATATAATAATATTATAATGAAATTATGTTATACTCTAAAAATTTAAATAATCTCAATTATTAATTTATAAATTGAGAAAAATAAAAAAAAAATAAATAAAGAATTGATAAGGTAATATTTAGTTAATATCGTTTGAAATTCATTTAAATAGAAACATTTCCATAATTTTCCACCATAAATCAACACCTGCAAACCAGATATGGCAAAACCATCTGCCTAATTTTTCTCCAACACTTCATAATTTAATTTCTTGAACTTTCAGAAAACAACAGCATAGGACCCCACGGAACAGCGCAGCCAACTTACTTTCCGCTTCATTCGCTCACCTATTTTTATGTCTTTTTTCTTATTTCTTATGAACTAAGTTTGATATAAGATATGATCACACCGAATTAACTGAAATATCATAATCACGATCGTTCCATTTTTATTTTTTAGCTATATCTTTGAAGATTCTTGGTGGGTTTTTACTTTCATATCTAAAAGCTGAATCTTTTTTCCACTTCCTGGGTTTCTGAGTTTGAGACTCACATGAATGAAAGGAAATCATGGCTTTACACGCAATTCGTAGTTCTTGGACTTTGTTCGGTTTAATAAGTGCTTTTTTTTATCTGGGCATTGCTTATTTCCTTCTTTGTATATCGACTGCTGTATATTTTGTTGTGAGATTCGCTAGTGTTTTTGGATTATGTTTCCCATGTCTGTGTTGTAGTCTATTGGGTTGCAGAAACAGTAGTAATTCGTGTTTCCTCAAGATGCTTGTTGAAATTCCCTTAAGAAAGATAGATTCTGTCCATAAGTTAGTTAGGAGTGGGCTTGCTTTTAGCTCTACTGGTTTTGAAGATCAAGGAGGGAATTTGGCTGTTGATCAGGTTGAGAATAGGAAATCTGAAGTAGGGTTTCATGGGTTGGATAGAGAAGCTTGTTGCGGTTGCAGCTCATGTTCAAAAGCTCGGGATTTGGGTGATAGAGAAGGTGGGGTTGATGTAAAGGAAAAGGCACATGGGAATCAGAAGCTAAAGTCTGGGGTTAGAAGAAGAAGAAGAGGTGCTCTTAAGTATGCAAAATTTATGTCTGTTACATCATCTAATAGTACAAGGCTAACAGCTTCCGGCGTTAATTCCTGTCCTGACGATCATAACAATAAAGCGAGAAGTGAAATAGGAGAATCTCTTGATGCTGTCAGTGGGATAGAAGGTGGTTTTCAATGTAAGAGTAACTATCTTGTGTGACTTTTATGTGTTGATTTCGTGCCTAGTGTAAATGCATTGTGATGCGGCTATTCCGGGAGTTTGAAATTGGTTTATTCTGCAGCTGTCATCGTGTGGTTTTCAATAAAGATGGCTTCAAGTTTTTTTTAGCAAATCTAAAGTCACGAGAGTCCCCCTTTAAAAAAAAAAAAAAAAAATCAAGTGTATGCTTCAGGTCAACATATATTTATGGTTGCTCATAAAGCACAAAGGGTATTTGATCAATGCTTGGACATTTGTCCTAGGAAACGCTTCTTTATATTCATACAACTTTGATCTAAGTCTTAAATTCTTCATGCATTCTTATCCTTACATAAATAGGATGCATATGTACATAAATATGTACGTACATGTAAACACACACACACACACACACATGCACGCATACATACACAAACAGGCGTTTATAAAAGACTCTTGGTGCAGTTGAATTATGGAATGAAAAGTTAATTGTTGGAGCACTTTTTATGAACTTGTTTCTATTGGAAATCTACATCTGACTTTTTTCTGCATTACAAGTATAGCATACTGATTTTTATCATGCCTCTTCTCGTTCTGTAGATGATGGAAAGGTCACTACCGAGAGTATGGTAGATGAGAGAACCTGGGATAGCATTGAGCTAAGTGGATCAATTGGTGGGAGCAATATTTTGTACATGGGTTCATCATCTCTTGAAAATTCTGATAACAACGAAAACATCAATTTGGACAAAAATGAAGCAGATAGAATCAGAACACTTGAGCTAGCTCTTGAAAGAGAAAAGGCTGCCTGTACTGCCCTTTATGTGGAATTGGAAAAAGAGAGAGCAGCTGCAGCTACTGCTGCTGATGAAGCCATTGCCATGATATTACGCCTACAAAAGGAAAAGGCAGCATTAGAGATGGAAGTTAGGCAGGACCAAAGGATTACAGAGGAACAGCTTGCCTATGATGAAGAAGAGATGAATTTACTTAAGGAGATCCTTATAAGAAAGGAGAGGGAAAATTATTTCTTGGAGAATGAAGTCAAAGCATATAAACAGATGCTTCTCTCGGTAGATATAAATATGCCAAACCAATTTCATGATGTCGGGGATAAGCGGGTAGCAAGATCTTCATCATTTCACCCAGATGGGGGTTCTGGTTTACTAACATCAGCATCGGTTGTTGAAAATAGTGGAATGCTTCTTTCCAATAAGATAGCAAAAGGTGCTACCTCTTTTGGAAATGAGAGATTGTTAGATTCACAACTGAGTTGCGTTCTTGCTCAAGAAGGAGAAAAGACACATCCGAATAAGTCTATGGATCCTTCCACTTCACTTGCAGAGATGCAGATACCTGATATAACCTCTGAGATTAATCAGTCTGTAGTTCTCCAATGCCAAGGAGTGATTGTGGACCAGCCTTGTATCGGCACAACTAAATGTTTTTCCTGTGAGGGAGAAAGCAAGGAGAAGTTCAGCAAACTTGGTAGTAAAGATAGTTGTGATCTCCATGACTCGGTTCATGATAAATTACCTGTTCACGATGTATATGTGGTTGATGACAATACTGAACCAAGGAATAAGGGAAAAAAAGATCAAAATACAAGTGCAACGGTTGGTTCTTTTGCTCAACACGTGGACTCTTGTGTCCTACCTGACTCGCCTGAAAGTTTGAGTTCTGACATAACTGAGGATTTTACATGCAGAGGCAAGGAAGAAATTGAGCAGAACAGACCTAAGAGCAATATGGATGGCAGAGGAAGAATAGAGCCGACTCATTCTGGAAGCAGTTCCTTATTTGATGTCAACTCAGAAAGATTGAAGCTTGGCATGGAAGTGGAATGGCTTAGAGAAATGCTACGGATGGTACAAGAAGGAAAGCAGCAAATAAAATTATCTGGGGATAGCAGAGGGAAGTGGAAAAGCCAATTGAAATTGCCAGAGGATGTGTCACAGGAGTTGCATGAGATGCAACAGCTACATGAGCCTTTGCAGCATGAGCCTTTGCGGCATGCTTCCTTGCCTACTGTATCCTCTAAGGTATGCTATGATACTTTTTTCTAAGCATTTTTTAATCTATTCATTGCATTTAAGTCTCATGCATTGCAATTACTTCAATACAACTCTCGACTACCATCCACATTTATTTCCCTTGAAAAATATTGAAGTGGTTTTGAGAAAGTGGATCAAAGGGAACATAAGACTAGAGCTCGATTGTTTGTGCGCTGGATATGATGGATGACATCAAAGTTTCACGAGACATATTTTGAAGCTCTTTATGTCATGGAAGAATCTTTAGGGCATCATTTGGAATGGTAGTTTTTGGATCATAGTAAACATATGAGTGGCAGTTCTTTGGAGGAACAACGGACCGTAAGATCTAGGGAAGCTGATTTTGCACTGACTATACGGTAAGCATTACAATCTTAACGGGTCTACCATTGGCAATTGGCAACATTTAGGAATAACTTTGCTCATGGTTTATTTCTCCACAACCTTCCTTTTATGTACAATCAAAGAGTGTAAGACAAGAAAATAGACAAGCTGTCAGTCAATGGATGTTCGCTGAAATTTATGCCTTATTTTTCCAATTCCCTTAGAAGTTTTTTTTTTTTTTTTTTGGTAATGTCAGTTAATATATATACGTGTATAAAGGAAAAGTAAAAGAAAAAGTACAAGGGAGTTCCACATGACTGAAGGGTATTTTGTTGAGATGTTGCCATTTTATTATTTCTCCATGTTTGAATAATGATATATTTATATGATGATTTCATTGTTTGGGTATGATTAGGGACAACAGTATTCTTGCAAATGTACATTGATCACTCTTTTGACAGTGATTATTGAGAACAGCATTTAGTTCTTTGATCTTTAACATCCATTAAATGCATGATTCAAATGTTATTTAGCTACATCGGTACTACTACTGAAAATGCAGTTAATCTCAAATGTAGGTGAATCTGGGAAAAAGACACTGCAAAAGCATGACTTGGAAAAGCTACGCGAGTGACTGAAACCTGTACATAGTGGAGACGCATTTTGTCCTTTGAATTCTCATTAATCCAAAATTTTTCTGCTGTGAAGGACCCCGAGAGTGTACGATTCCTAAATTTTTCTCAGCTCCATATCTCTCGGGTTAAATCTTATCGGCATGCCTCTCTGTCAACGTTTGTGTAAATATTTTAAGGCTATCAGTATTACCATTAGGTCTTGCCCTAATGGAAGAGTCATAGTAGTTGGTCCATGGCTGTTTTGAGTGATGTCTTGCCCACAATTCTTCCTCAAAGCCATGTGGTGTTGAGGTTAATTTGCATCATCTCATCTAGGTCTTATAGATGGAAGCAAATTGGCCTTGGTGGCTAGGCTAGGTGCATCAAATTTCATATGCTGCTCTCTTCAATAAAATGGCTATGTATGTGCTCCTCTTTTTAGAAGTGGTGTATGAAAGAAAAGCAAGGACTTCGTAGTGTGAAGATCATTTCTTGTTCCGATTTAGGGATTTCAGTAATATATTGTTATCTTAATGTTGGTTAAGATAATCTATTATAGAAGGTTAACAGGTTACATTTTTTCTCTCTTTTTTTCATTTAATTAATTAGTTAACCTGTTATCCAGCTAACAGGTCGAATTATTTTAATAAAATTGATGATGTAAATTAAGTTTTTATAAATTAATAATTTATATTGACGGGTGTTATGGTAATGTTTATCATGGAAACCTCCTTTTTTTTAGCGTCCAAATGATGAAATATCCTAATTTGAAGTATGATGTGGTTATTGCTAAACTTTAGTTATAGGGAACATTGGAGCAATGTCGTAGATACTACTGGTGTTTTCGTCGCATGCAATTATTCAATATCATATCAAAACAAACTTTAATTTATTATTGAAGTTTAAAGTTAAGTATATATCTTAGACAACCAAACTTTTTAAATTTACTTCCCTCCGTTATATAGGGAAAGGTGTCATGTTGACAAAGGTACAAGTATTAAACAAGTGTTTTCATTATTTTGATTTAACAAATAGCAAAAATTTAATAAATGAATTGGATTTTTTAGTAGTCAGTTTTATACATATATTATGTTATGTTATATTATTTTGTATTATAGATATTGAGTGTTATGGTGTGTTTTAATGTATATTAATAAAAAAACGCACAGTTGAAATGGGTGGTTAAAGTAAACAATAATTTTATAATTAACTGCAACAACAATTAAGTGATGTCTTTTTTACGTCAATTAATTTTGTAATTTCTATAAAGAGATATTGTGATATGCTAGTAATAACTCAACTCAACAGGATAATTTTAAATATACCATTTATTTTCTCATTATTATTTATCAATCTTGTCATCAATTCTAATAGTGCAGGTCCTATGAAAATGCCCCTTGAATTCCTATAAATATATTAGTGACCGTCAACAAATAAATCACAAATTGAAATATTCCTTAGACGAAATACAATTAGAGGTGTAAAAAAAGAAAAAATTAATAAAATTCATATGCACTCTTAAGTACTTTATTCAATGTAAAAATATGCGAGTTTTCTATAAAAACAATTATGTATGTGTTTTATTCCATTTCGAATATGTTCAAACTCAATAAGTCACTATAATGGAATTGTATTCCTCAGTAGTTACCTAACACAAAATTCAAATTTTCCGCATGTTTTTTTTTTTTTTTTCATTTCTTTATAACTTGAAATGCACTAAAAAGAAATTTATATAATTCAACTTCATATAAATGAATAACTTATAATGTTTCATTAGTTATTAAATAACTCAGTATTTAAGCAAGTTTAAGATAGAAAAGGATTTTATGAAAGGGATAAAACGTATCAAGAAATTATTCAAGCAATTTTAAATCTCATAAATGAATTCATTATCATGGTTTTGCAAATGAGAAAATTACACTAGTATGCTTTAAAAAAAAATAATAATAATTGGTATTAGTTGCATTATGACAAATCTACATTATAATCATGATATATACATTGCAAAGCAACCTGCATTTAATCAAGAGAATGATTTTATGAAATTATCTACGAATTTAAGATCTCTTAAATGAATAACTCATTGTCAAAGTAAATTATATTACAATTAACTGATTGCATTAAGACAAAAAATCTTTACTTTTACAAATTTTTTCCCTATTCTATTTTCCTTCTCTTCCTCTTACTTATAACTTATTAATACCAACATTAGCTGTGTGTCTTTATGAGCCGTTGATCTTCATCATAACATTTCTCATATTAATTCAAAAATTTTATAAGGTAATAATTATATTTAAAGTAACATTAATGTTTTTTTTTTTTTACTAAAATCTTAACTATCAAGCACCAATTTCATTTTATTATAAAAAATTTTGACTCACAAAATTGTTTATATATTTCACTTTTTATCTCTTCCTCTCACTCTTATTATTTATACTTGATGAAAACTTTAATTGTATACCTTTCAAAGACACCTCATTTGTTTATGTATTTTATAAAACTAGTACCTATACATCCATCTTCATTGGTGTCATTAAGGTTTAAGGTAATTATGCTTTTGCTGGTACGAATATCTTTCTGATAATTGCTTTCCTTATCTATATTATTAAAGCGGATTAACTCTTAAGTAATTGTTCTTTTAAATATTACCATTTAGTTCTCTAATTAAAATTTTATTACAAAAAAATTAATATTAAAAATAACTTATTAAAACTATAATCATTTTATATTAAGAGTAAAATTGACATATCAATCCATTCTCTTTTATTAATTTCTTTCGATCTTAGAACCCACTTTTTCCACTATCTCTCCACACAACATAATACTTATTTCATGATCTCTCTCCTTAACTGTTTTTTTTTTTTTTTTTATTTCCTATCTTACTTTACATGCATGCATTACATGGATAGATTTCTACCCATAATCTTAATTTGTTTGTAAGTATAAAGTTAAAGAATTTAAACTGAGTATAGATAGGGAAAAAAAAAAAGAATAAATCTATATTTATATCATTTAACAAAAATTACGATTTTTTACTTAATAAATAATGATAAATTTTAAAGATATAAATTTAATTTTATTTAATTCGTGAGTGTATTGTCTGTCAATATAATAAAAAACCCATCCGCAATCTACTGTATACACCGAGTTTCGTAACGTTCTCACTAAGTTAAATCTATTTATATAAGGAACTTTTATATCACCGCATGATAATTTAATTAATTATTATGTTTTCTATTACTTTCGTAGGCGTGTGATAGCTCCCATAGCGTAAGAAAACAAGCATGATCAGTATTGTTGTCTAATGCTATATTTTAGGCCAGTGTTGTCAAATTTGACAACTTTGATTGATAATTTTTAACTCTCTGATGATATTCAATAACATTTGCTTAGACTTTTGAGGTGTTGATATTTTTCAACAACCTATATATGGAACACTTTTTCATATACCTAATCCTTGCTCATGCATGTAATTATTTAGTTAATTAATTTGCAAATGCAACAAAAGTGCAACATCCTATAATTTCCTTTTACATACAGGATGGTTTTCTACAGTCTACATACCGTATATAATGTTGTACTGTCATAAGTCGTTTATAAAATTACAATATGAAAAACGTATTTATATAATTAAA
Source organism: Lumnitzera littorea (assembly GCA_024138015.1). Lineage (NCBI taxonomy): Eukaryota > Viridiplantae > Streptophyta > Magnoliopsida > Myrtales > Combretaceae > Lumnitzera > Lumnitzera littorea. The sequence goes on from JAMXBB010000002.1 coordinate 126,442,776, forward strand.
TAATTCCATCACAAAATCTTCTAAACATGAATTTCTTAACATATTAATTACAATAATGTTAATGTTTAACATAAATATGTTATTTTCATATATTTTATTATGCATGAGCTTTAACTAGATATAAGAAACGTAAGCTTGATAGCGTTTAATGAGAATTATTAAATAGCCGAAGGGGAAAACGCATAAGAGGTTTCTGCTATGATTAATTTAATTACTCAAACGAACCCAAAAGCAATGCAAAACCAAACCCCCCACCCCCCACCCCCAAATCCTAATCCTAATCCCAACTTGAATCCAAATTTAGATCCGACCCGTGACCCCGTAGCCCCCAAAAGGCCTAAAGAAATCCTACTTGGCGCACTTCCTAATCCTACTCCTATTCCCCACCTAATGGACAATTCCACCCACCACCACCGCCCACCACCTCCTCCCCTACCTATTTATATTTATATCACCACCACTCCCCCTTCCCAAACCCTAACCCCAAAAAATCCTTAAATCAGAAAACTCACCACCAAAATGGCCGCTCCAACCCTAACAACCAAAACCCCATCACCATCGCCACCACCACCACAACCACAATACTCTTCACCAAAACCCTTAAACGCCGTATCCCCACCGTCACAAACCCCAAACACCGTTAAGAAACCCCAACCCATCCCATGGACCCACCAAGAAACCGTCCACCTGATCCAAGCCTACCAAGAGAAATGGTATTCCCTCAAGAGGGGTCAACTCAAAGCCTCCCAATGGGAGGAAGTCGCCGTCACTGTCGCCGCACGCTGCGGCTACGACCACCACTACCCTTCTAAGTCCGCCACCCAGTGCCGCCACAAGATCGAGAAGCTCCGTAAGCGTTACCGCAACGAGAAGCAGCGCGTGGCGGAAGGTGGTGTGTGTACTTGGCACTACTTTGATCTGATGGACCGCCTCGAGCGTGGGCCAATGCCGATTTCGGCTAGGCCCGTCTCCGTGATTCCTTACGGGGCGAAATCCGACGAGAATTACGGCCAAAGGGTTGTAGATGACTATGGCGACGATGATATGGTAAATGGTAGCAATAACAATGTGAATGTCGAGGATGATGAGGAGGGTGAGGATGAGGAGGAGGAGGAGGATAACTACAGCCGGTCTCGGAGTATTAATTATATACTTAGGAGACCGCCTATGGTGAATAGGTTTCCAGGGGACCGGAGGTACTATAGTATTGAGGGGGGTGTTGGTAGAGGAGGAGGAGGAAGGGGATCAGGTTATTCAGGAATTAAGAAGAGGAGAAGGGGGATTGAGGAGGTAGAGGAGGAGGAGGAGGAAGAAGAAGAGGAGGAAGAAATGGGTAGGAGGGGGAGTAGGAAGGGAGTGGTGTCGGAAATAGCAGCTGAAATAAGGGGGTTTGCGGAGAGGTATGTGGGGATAGAGAAAGTGAAGATGGAGACGATGAGAGAGACGGAGAGGTATAGGATGGAGATGGAGAATAAGAGGATGGAGATGATGATTGAAGCTCAAAGGAAGATTGTTGATACCATTGCTATGGCTTTTGCCTCTTCTAACAAGAAGATCAAATTCGCTAATAATTCCTAAGCATTTTCTTTTTCTTTTTTTTTTTCTTTTGTGAATTAGTAATAGTAATACTGGAGTAGCGAGTAGATGTAGTTTTTTTTAGGTAATAAAGAGTTTGCTAAGCTTCTTTTAATTTTTATGTACATCAAATTTTCAATGTTTAGTCATACTCGTATGTTTGTTTCCATCCGGGAGGTTTTAATCGATGCAATGGAAAATTCACTCTGCGATTCCAGCTTTTTTATCCGATTCATAGATAATGTCTAGTTAGTACGAGATTGAATGGAGCTATGGTGTTGTACGCAAGAAGTGTGATAGTATATGTTCTGTTACATACAATAAAAAGATTAAAAAAATAAAAAAATTTGAAAGTTCTGGATCTCTTTACTTTTTTGTTCATTAATCAATCCCGTACACATTGGTTGAGGTCTAAAACAAAAAAGAAACTTTTTTATTTGTCCGAGTCAATAATTGTTTTTTCCCCTAAAAAAAAAGATATACTTATACAAGTAAAAGACTTTAAAAAATCTGTTTCTAGCGAAAATGTTGCGTAAGTATCCATCGTAAAGAGGAATTTCTTCAACTCGCAGTACAACCCATTTATCATGATTTGCTAGGGATATACTGCAGACACAGATGCAGTGTCTAGCCTGTCCATCCTCTCATATTTAGCTAGTCTCTCCTAAATGAAATTCTTCATCTATTATATGCGGAATCACGCTTTCCTTTTTCTTGTGAGTAAAATAAGTCCTTTTTCTTTTTTAAATCTGTTCTCCACTTTCTAGATCCATTGCAATCTCCCTGGTTATTGGACAAATTTTTCAAGGACAAAAAACTTTCCCCAAGAAAAGGAGAGGGGGAATAAAAAATAAAAAAGGAAAAAAGTAGGAGCGGAGCAGATTGATTTTATTGTTTGTCTCACAGTTTTGATGTTAACGTAATCATATTATTGAATGTATGTTATGTTTGAATAAGGCTGTGAGGTAAGCTTATGCATTGCAGCCTAAGGAAAGAAACATGCATAGCATTCGGTTTCCACCTTTGTTTTCAAAAGATATTGAATGTTATGTTTGAATAAGGCTGTCAATTTTATTTTTTGTTTCTCTTGGAAAATCCTGTTCAACTTCATGTGGGTTCTTTACTCAGTTAAATCCTAAAGAAGAAAAATCAAAAGCCTTTTTTAACCCCTTATATCCCCTGATTTTGCAGATATCCACCTTTTCTAAATCACATGAAAACCCAAATTTAAAAGGTCAGATTCATGAGAAAAATAAACATGATGGACAACAATTTCTCCTTTGGTTCACGGCAAGTAGATCTAAACATACTCTACCTTCATTAATGGAGGAAGATGGAGGGAACTCAACTGTAACAGGCTGATATTCTTCCATCCAAAATTCCAGTAGCAATGACTCTCTCTAAACTTTTTACCAAAAGCTAGTATAAACGAGTCATGATGAATGCACAAGTTACTGGCTAACGAAGCTTCAATTCTTGAAAGAAATCGAAGAGAGCAACGATCTCAGTACACATGGACATGGTGGTAAGAAATTGCTTCATCATAATCCACCAGTCTATGCAACATATCATATTCACAACCTAAGAACTACTTTTCTAACATCAGAGGTTCCTGCCCTCTGAGAAGAGAAAGGATCAGAAGGCCACAGGAATCAGGAGAGATGTGAGCTCTAATATACGAAAAAGAAACCTGTACCCATCTCTCACTTCCCAAGGACCTAAACAATTTACATGATTTGATGAGGAAAAGAATGATGTCTCATCTTATAATCCTTTCACTTGACCTTTAATTGATCTTGGAGGAATTGATGTCACTCAGGTCCGCAATATCCAAAAAAAGCAACCAGCTCTCATCTGCACGGGATATGAATTTTCACTTAAGCCTTGTCACTGAAGAATACAGTGCCATTTCAAATGGGAAAGAATCTACATCCCAAAAGAGATCCTCGATCCAAATATTAGATCTCCGTAAAAGAGAGAATTGCAAGCAAGACAATAAAGTCCTGAGGAAAGGTAAGTCAATTCTGGAGACCATGCATTGCTTCGCATATATGTGCGTAAGAGAAAGGGTCAACATCAAAGCTTGTGGGCATCATTGGAGACAAGAACAAGGGGAAAAATATTACCTGTACACAGCTTTTACAAAAGCATGCAGATTCTGGTCTCAGGAGAACACCCTGCCTTCAGAAAAAGCTCCCTCTGATATATGGCTTCTTTCCAATATAGAAATTTTGGATCCAGTGGATGAGTCACCTTGATCTGCCTGCAGATGTTGCCTTTTCTGCTGAGGCTCTGACAAAGGCTGTTGTTGTCTGCTTGACTGTCCCCGCTTACTTTTCTTTATAAAATGCTCTCTTGGCTGAGACAACTGCAACGGGAGTGCTGGTCCAGCAGATTCTTTCACTGGTGATTGCCGCTATAGCGCACTGCTAACAACATAATGAGTCTGAGGAGCAAGGCTACTGGTTATGTAGCTTGGGGATAAACCTTCACTTACTGGAAGGATTGACTCGTTCCCACAAGAATTAACAAGTGATCCACTGGGAAAAACCTGATTGGCTGGATCGTTAATGGCAGAATCATAAACTGCCGATGATGAGTTATGCAGTAAGTGAAGGCAGAATCATAATGAGTCCAAAGGTAAATTTTTATGGGGATTTGGATTCAAAACCGAATCTAAGTCTATTGATATTATTGAACTACATGCTCTTAAAAAAGGTCTAGAGTTATGCAGGAAGTACAATGTAAAGAACATATGCATTGAAACAGACTCCCTGGTTGTGGCCAAATGGCTTTCCTCAGAAGTAACAAGGTGGGATGTCTGGAATGATATTTCATGGGCAAGGAAGATGATCAAGGAAGTCAAAGCACAAGTAACAAACATCAGAAGGGAAAAGAATAAGGCTGCGGATTGGATAGCCAAGGATGCTCGAGGGAGGCAAGAGGATTTCACATTACTCCATTTTGAAGGCTTATCTCCTGATTTGAAAATAATCATCAAAAAATATTTAGATGGTTTGTAGCATTATAGTAGTTTTAATTCATAGCTAGCTCTATCTAGTTACCAATCTCATTGTAAGGGAAGTAGTACTCCCTTGTTTACTTTCTGCAAATATAACAATGTAAGGGATGTAGTACATCCTTATTTATATTTTCATACAGGTCAAATATGTAAAAAAGAGGTCAGGTATAAGCCCCCCTCTTCATTGTAAAACTTTAATTATTAATA